>MIEF01007799.1:0-14194 GCA_001870725.1 Taenia solium | reverse complement strand
CAGATGAGTAAAAAGAGTGAGTTCAGTTTGCGAAGCTTCCAAGTAGCATAGCTTTTGGACAGCATAAAAGGATTTCTAATGAAGTTGGTAGTAAACATTGGAAGCGCTGGCGCGATACGAGCTTCACTCGTTCAATATTGAGATGGTTCGAAGTCCACGTAACACTCAGTTGCTTTGGGAGATACTTGGCAGACATTGTAGTGAGACGAGCCAAGAGGAGCTGAGACGTGACTGAGTGACATTCATATGCTTTGACGTCCAGTTCCCTAATGGCCGAGACGACTTCGCACAAGTACCATAAGGTTGCAGTCACAGTTAAAGTAAGATACGACATCTGGATGAAGAACTTCAATTAACTGCTTTTAGGGGACGACACATTAGGAAGGAGGACGTCAAGACAGGGTGCAATCGGTGGACACTCTACCAGATATCTTCTAAAGGGTGTCTTAATTTGCTAACCTCTACCTGCTTTACGGAACACCGCATAGCAAAAAACCGGTTGACCTCATGCACGAAACGTGATAGCGATATGAGTAGCTGTGGCCATCTCTGTCCTTTAATCGCCAACCGAGGTTACCGTCATTCGCCTACTACATAGTTTGTGCCGATTTCTTTCTTCCTATAGGTGAGCTATTTTATGATTGGTGAGGGTGACCCAAAGGTTATTACCTGATAAAAACATCAATTGGAGGGGCATGAAGAAGATGGGAAGGCTGTGTCAAGAAAGACCCTTTAATGTATAAGTATGATGTCTTCTAAAGCTTCACTCTGTCTACAGTGATAATGAATTCGCTGCAGTCTCCACCGCAGCAAAGGCGGCAATTCAAGTAGTCATTCATATACCTCATAAATTTTTAGCGATTTGATTGAGTAAACAGACGTCCTCCCAATCTAGTCCTGTTAGCTGACGAGTGACGTGTTCCTCTGACACTGTGAAATTGTGACAGCCTAGACGGCAGTGGTTTCTTGCTTGTTAAAAAATCAGGTTTCTGCAATTTATCCATGGAAGAGCATCGTTCGGTTTTCACAGTGTCAACGTTTTTCAACCGATATTGATGATACGAAGTTCCGTTACATGGAACTGTGCTAGCACATTCCCTTCATTTAAGTATATGCAATTGAGCTTAAATGATTCTCGAGGTTAGGAACAGTACTTGCTAGTTTCACAAGATCAAATCTTTTGTTGAACACTGCATCCCTCACACTGAGGTCACTCCAATCCTTCTCTGGGGTTTCACTTATTCCAACCCCGACGCCTCTGCCACGCAGTCATCCTACGCTAGCTTTACTCCTTCGCTAGTATTAAATGCCCAGCATTGTTTAACCTTTGCTCATCTCGACGTTGAATGTTTTCAGGAAAATGCCATTGGACACTGTGTTTGCCATAGAAAGTAACTCATGTTCCTGTGCTTTAGGTTCATTTAAGCTTCAAAAATTCAATTCTTTTGCTGAACTTTTGGCCGTGAACGGAGATGTGGCGATTATTCAGCTGATTAATGTAAATATTTTGCATTTATCACAAGGCTTAATAATTTTAAAAATTTGCTCCTTTTGAGCATTTAATAACGTTAGGGAATATCATGATGCAGATATCTTTACCAGTCTTCTTGCAGTTATCATGGGCATTCGCATTCTGGAGGACTAATTGCCTGCGCTTCAGAGCGCCAAATGTCCTGGCCTTCAAGGAACCTTGCAATTCGTGCCACCACCACAGCAGAGAATTGCTTGGCATCAGCTCTACAATTTCGAACATTACAAGATAAAGTCTACCCAAATCTACTCGTTGTGTTTGTTACACCAGACTACTACTTACTTAGTGTGATGAGTTAGGAATCGTTTTTGTTTTGAATGTGAAAATGCCTCAAGATTATGGGACTCTCAAGTCGTTATGACGTCATTCGGCCCATTGGAACTAGTGAATTATGAATACGGCGACATCTTTAAACGCTTGCCAACGTGCTAGATTATGTATCTGTCTATTAATTGGAAGATGTCAGAATATATCGCCATTATCTAGTATTATACAGTTAGCAAACAATATTGGGTATTGATATTCACTAAATATCTATGCATGCATATGGATATAATACTCCTTGACTGTTTCAAAAGTCTCTTCATTCAGACGACACAGCTCATTCAAGATTCCGCATGGGGTGGAATGTCAATTAAAAGTGGATCCCATCTGCTCAATGAGACAAGTGTTTGGGGCAAGCCCCGCACTAAGGGTGCAGGTACGTCAGCCGTTAATTACCTCGCTTCTATTTTATCAACGCACCGACAAACCAGTTTTTGATCAGTATGACTGCACAGTATGTCGGTATTTTCGTTGCTGTACATGAGACAGGAAGTCGTAACCTCAAAACTTGCTCTACCGATTCGGGTTAAATAGTCTGTGCGTAGGAAATCTTTCACCTCGCGCGAATTACCACATCCACCCACTCTTACACAACATGACTTGCTCGGGTATTCACTTTTGAAAAGGGAAGTAATTTGGACAGAATGCTTTTACCCCAAATTAATGCGTCCAGTATTAAATGCTGCTCGTCAGTTTACGAGGAAATTGTTGCAATGAATTCGAAAGCCCCACTCCTCATTTGACCTTGTTCCTCTTTTGGATTATGGGAACATCACCTTGAATAATACGGTGATGACTGATGATGGCCTGCGTCTCAGAGTGATTAAACCAGCCCTCCTTGTGCTACGATGCAATTTTATGATGCCCAATTTATTTGATTACCATTGGTCTTGCAAATTCATTAGCCTCACACGTTGAATGGAGGAGGAAAGAAGGTAAAATAGGTAAAAATTTGCACTTGATAAGAAAACAGGCTTAATGATTATATCGCGTTTACCATTCCTACTAAATTTTCACTTAATTGACCCATTTGTTGGCACTGAAAATGCATGTTTTTACGTCTCCTCTGGTACCTTTATCATTTAAGTGCTTTGACAGGGTTGGCCCTTACACAGGAGATAACATGTTAGCATTGAACATGAGCATCGTTTTGATTGCCACACTGTTATTTATGCCAGATAAAGTCGACGTCAATGCTTCCTTTCAACCCTTACGATTAGTGAAGGGTGTGCCTTAGTTCATGCCTGATTTCGCGCTTTTGGGAGCAGCAAGCAAGTCAAGAGTGATCCAGTTTTTAAATCGGATTCGAAATTATTTATTATGCTTTTCCAGATTCGAAACCACGTTCCTTGATCCACACTGACCAGCCTGTGATCTTGTGGTTTATTACGACTTTACACATTATGTACTTTAAATGGGCCAAATTTGACATCAATGGAGAGCCATCGTGCGTTTGGATGGGAACCAAGCTTGTGCGCAATGAAGATAAATCCCGCGGTATGCCAGGTGCATGAATGAAGTCTTGATATGTCAGTTTGATCAACCATGTTTCCGTCCTAAAAACCAACCTAGCCTCACTGAAGCTCTTATTAAACTATTTTAGCCCCAATGGTAGAAGATAAGAAAGAGAAATCGCGGATGTTTAATGGAGTCTTTAGAGGAAATCTAACATGTCGCGTAAAACCTTTATTTTGCTGGCAGCACGACGGTTTTGGCTGTGTCCGTCTACCATTCGCAAGGAGGTGCGCAAAACTACTTAAATCTTACAGTTATTTCCCATCCCCTGCCTGTTATCTCAAGTTGATTTACTTTATTGTAAATGGTGTGAAGAGAACACGATTTGTCCTGCTGCACACAGACGAAGAAATTGTGCCCAAAAATGGTTACTGTTCATGTGGCTTATTGAGAGCTGGCACCACCTTTGGGCATGTCTCCCGAGATGCCAGCATGCAATCCTAATTTGCGGTGATTTACCCTACTTTTCAGTCAATAAAGTTAAGTTCATGAAGGTTAGCATGAAGGAGTGATTGAGGTCTTTTTGAGAGAATGTTGCACATTTGGCTATGCCTTTTGACTTGCAGAACACCAGAGGGTAGCGTGCAAGTTATTTTGCCAATTTTCATCGTAAGTAGTCGCTCACACAACGAAGCTTCCGTTAAGCACTTTGATTCCATCTTCCACAACTCAAACACAGGTGCCTAACTTAATTTAATGATGCGTGTTGTGTGTTGATACCCCACCAATGTAATATGATCCAAGTTGTACTTTTGTGTTCACGAAATCGGGCAAGCATTCCTGCGCATTCTTTCCCGATTTCATTTGAAATACCTCACATAAATGCAGTACGCTCTTAGGCTTCCGTCTACTTTGGGCACCTTTCTACAGCCATGGTATATCTGACTCAGTCTAATTTACATTTTGGTTAGCAAAACGAGGCGTTAATCCTAGAATTTGAGCAACCAATGCCTAGACACGATTAGGTGTCAGAGTGTTTGTGCCACCTTACAAGTGCAACCAAGCAAGCATGTCAAATAGAAATGCACATTTCAATTGCTGATATCAGCTTAAGCAGCGGTTGAGGCCACTCCGACTTAAAATTGGAAGTGCTGCTCTGGATGTGCCTCATGATCAGGAAATTAGCATTGCATTATAATTCTGCTTCATGGGTAGCACTTTCTTATCTAGATACACCAACGTCAACGAATTGTGGGAGTGGGTGTGAGCTGACCTTCGGAGTCTCTTGCTACGACTAGTATTTTACTCTGTATCAGATCAAGCTTACTTTATATAATTCAGGTGTAGTGCTAAGAAATGTTGCTGCTGCATTTATGATCATAGACGCCTCACATTACTTAGGTAAGCATGACACAAAAAGTAGTTGCTTGATATCCGATTTGACTTTACACTTAATGTATTTAAACGGCAACGACCTCTTCTGGCAAGTCAACAAAATTTTTCATCTTGAGCAATCCTAATGCACTGAACAATTTCATCAAGTATGAATAGCCAAAGCTAAGCACTTCTCATGATCACATTTCACAGGACCTGCAGCGACACAAGCTCTCAGCAAGAAGACACTCTTTGCATTCTCGCGACCTATTTGGCATGGCGAGTGCTTAGAAAGTGTGTCAAAGTGGGTGATTGTACTGTCGTAAGTGCTTCTAGAAACAAACATTTTATTAGCTAAAGCTAGTGTGGTAGCTACTCAAAATTTCCCTTTAACAGTTCTAGAATATTTGGCAGGATTCCTTTCTGCAGGTTTGCGCGATTTCGTAGCAGTATAGTTGAATGCGAAAAGTTAAGTTCCTAAAGCCGATTCGATGGCAATGCCTTCACTTCAAGACATTAGTAGCATCTATAATTCAAGGAGGACATATTTTTATTTCAGTCATCTTTGGGTCATTGTCCACACTCTTACATTGGTCAATGCATTCTTTCGAACTACCAAAGGTGACGAGCTGTTGGACCATTTGAAAACAAACACCTTACATCCTCTTTTGTGCAAATTATACATTCAAACTGCATTGACTATTTTTCTTTTCGAATGCTAAGAAGGAGTGCCTAACATGCTTAGGCGTCATTCAAGTTTAGATACAACCCATGTGATAATAGTTGCAGCAATGATCTTGCTTGTAATTCCATCGTGATCTACACCATGGAATTAATAACTCAAAATCATTGATTGGGTATTGGTGTCGCTTTGGTCACCAACATTTTCAGCTTGCGTTTTGATGCAATTTATTCAAGTTCGGCGCGAAAGCTTCACAAAGATCGCAAGCAAATTGCACAACAGGCACAGTTATTTGGCTAAGTTGAGACCCATTAATAGGCTTCACGACGTAACACATTGAATTTGAACTACTTATTGTTAGGTGCACATAGCTGTGCACACTGCACCAATTTATTTCGTAAATGTTGAGAACAAAATGACCTGCAACAAGCAGAGTGGATGTATCAACCCGCTTAATTTCCGAGGTAATGCTATATTCGAAATGGACAACTGCATTAACCCACCTACATGACGGTAACGAGTGCGACACACCGCACAGCAATAAAGTGCTTCACATTATTATACTTTGCTAGAGAAAATCTCTCAGACAAATGGATATGATTGCGCCATTCTTAACTTAAAGTGATGGATTGGAGCAAGTTACAATTGAATGAACCTTCTGCTACAAGCTCCATAGCGACAAAGGCTGCATCGTGTTGTCCTTGAATCGATCAGTGTTCGAAAATCGTAATAAATACAGGTAAACGGTTTTGCAGTACCGACTCTTCTATGTCATCATCACTCCCGTAGCCACCAATCCACCCACTCTCTCCCTATTAGCACCACACAGTACGTGGATGTGTTGAGATGTCCGATAAAGCCTATACAGAGAAAATAAGGTTACTTACACCTTTATGTTGGTAATTGTAGTGTCTTAAGACATTGCAAGGTAAACCTAATAGATTACATTAAATACTAGCATGAGCGATGCCTTGTACGATGCGAGTTTCGCCTCTAAATAATGCAATTTTTACACTTATAGATTTGTACATAGAGGTGGTGATCGGGTTCTCCACATGAGATCTTGAAATGGAGTGGAACCTATGTCTGTCAAACTTAACTGCATTGTGTAAACTGTTTTGCAGATGACGGCCAATCTTCGAAGTTTGTTGCCCTATGCCAGTAGAAAGGTACTTTGATGCACATACAGTAGCTCTAAGTGGGCGCTAATTACTTTTGGATTGTAGAGTGACTTTTGGTTATTATTTTGCATGCGATCATCCACATCACTGGAGAACTCGAGTCGGTGGTTTGTTCCTGTCCAAAACAAACTGTTGTTTCACATTACAATTACAAACTTGAAGTAAGAGTTGACAGAAGACAGTTTATTCTAGCGGAAACTTGACAACTGATGCCAAACCTAATGCCGAATTGCGCAGAAACGGCGTATTTCTGATGGCCGATTTGGCAAATGCATTAATTTCTAGAATAGTCTAATGCAGAGATAAGAAAATATGTAGACGAAGAAATGACTGATGAGGCGTATTTCGTATAGTTTATGAGCCAAACCTCAGATTTCGGCGTGGTTAATTGATTTAGCGGGGTTGTGCTGTAAATGAAAATGCTTAATACACAGCGGCATCGCATGAATATCCGGTGCACTTGCGCCACAAAGGCAAAATTATGGGCCTAGTACTGGTGACAAAGTTATGCGGGTATATCAAACTATATGCCAAATTCGTGTAGGGTATCCGATGCAAGCAGTGCAAATTATCTCTGAGCTTGACAGATTTAACCTCGTGGAATAATGTGCAAAGCTGCAATAAATGCAATCGAGCGGCAACTATGATACTGTAATCAGCCTCAAATAAAATTTCTTCTACTCTAAATGCTTTGATTGGCCTATTATGCTTGGGAGATGCAACCGGTCACTAACAATTCAAATATCCTTCGTAATAGGTAGTTGCAAATAAGAATATTAAGGGAAAATTTGGCTTACCTTATGTGTTCTTAATCCTATGGCTTATTAATTGCCGCTAACTGCTGAATTACTAAGCAGATGCCAGAAACAATTCAAGAGACGGCTTCGGAACTGCATGTAATTGCGCATAGTTTTGTAAATGCTCACAATCGCAGGTTAAATTTTGTACATATATTCAAAGATTTGCGAATGATTTGCACAAAATAACACTTAACAAGGTCACATAAAGGACACCTTTTACAATTATCTGCAACTTTTGGAGACATAGACATTTACAGAAGTTTCTTTTCTTTAGATCAATGCATTAGTAAAACAGTGGTTTTTTTCATGCCCAGGTGCAAAACTTATTGAATTACAGGCGCAATAATGCTTTAAAAATTGCATAGGACAAAGCGCTCCAAGAAGGAAAAGGTTGACAAATGACAAGCGTGCAGTAAACACACGCTAAAAATTGTTAAATAATAAACTCTAAGAATTTTCAATTAAAATCTTTAGTTTTGAAATTTATGTAACAACACAAACGCTTAATAATGCATGCGCAAAGCTTTGAGAATTCACTAATGGCACTACAAAACGTGTGTATTTCTTGTTGCTATTGTCTTGGCTTGAAAGCGTTCCCTAGCGGTGTCAATAGAAATCTCGCAAAATGCGTGGGTAGAGGTGCAGACATTAAATTAATCATGGAAAGGTCACCGAAACAACGCCAAAGGGTAATGCAGTAAATATCACCTTCTTCTTTAATCGTAAATGGTGGGCTGATTCCCGACACAGCATATGATTTCCTTGCTGCACACTGGAATTCTCTAAATCTTGTCACAAACCATTCAAATGGTTTTGCCAAAATGAGTTAACATTGGATGAAAGCATGTTAAGCATAACTGCTCCCCGAAAAGTTGACAGCGCCGATTTTCTTGAGCCTCTATGTCACAACATCGAAATAACACCAGTGCGATAACGTTTAGCATGATCATAGAAGGCTCCCAACTCAGAACAGATGCCAATGACGCCATGGATATTAATTTTTGTCACAACGTCCTTTGGTCTGTGTTTCTTTAGTTTTTCAATCGACTAGTTGCCTCCACAATTTCTGTGCAGTAATTCAAGAAATCTATTTGCACCTTATAAGGAGCGTAAATTTGCATTAGAAAAGTGTGTGCCTCACCAATAACGAAAATATAATGATGTTAGTTAATTGTCTGTTATGGTACCATTTGCCTGATGTTGCTAACTAGGTTACGATGGTCTTTATCCCAATAGGATTGCTTCCAGTGTGAGAGGCATAAGCTCTCAGCTTTCCAGCATTTTGCTATCACTCCTCAAATGTGATTTGGTATTCAACGTGAAATAAAGCGATTATTGAAGTTAGTGAACATTCACCCCAAGTGCATTACTTTGGGCGAATACTCAGAATACATTGCGGTTGAAAAGCAAAAACTTTGGTGCACTGAGCTAATTTTGCATTCAGAATTGAACCAGATGATAGAACTAAGTTAGAAGCTTAGGATCGAACGTCATTCGCTATCGAGCAAAATCCTCCAGGTGACAGTGCTTACTAGACAGGCCTGCCCTAAGCTCAAGTTTATTTGGCAATTGTGCTAAAGCGAACGCAAGTCTTGGATCGCAATAAAGATGCGTTGATGATCCGAAAAAAAGAACAAAGAGTATGTCTTCCTTGCCTTTAATCCTATAGTACATGAGGCTAATCAACCCCACTTCATTCTCGAAGTGGTGCAACGAAGTTTCAAGGTGGCTGCTATGACGTGGTCCCAGTGGATTTGGAATGCTTCACTAGCGTTAGGTCTTGCAGCATCATCTGCATCAATTTTGCTAAGGCCCTATGTCAAGGCACTTTTACCAGTAGGATAAGGAACTGTCATGCGGCAGGCATGATTGTGACACCTAATGTAAGTCAAATTTTGAAACAAAGGTAAAAATCCTAATTTAAGACCATTTAACTATCCTTCAAAGTAAACTTTGTCTACCCGTGATTTTGATATTGAACCTACAGAAAATTTAATTTTGGAAACCTGGTAGGACCATCGTGCAGAGTGACTTTCAGGTGGATGAGTAACATGTTTCGACCTTCGATAAGGAGTAGTACGTAAGCGTTTTAGACAAAGTGTAATGAAATGGCAGTTTTAAGAAATGCTAAATATACAGTGCCTAGCTCTACATGTTTATGTGAAGTTTATATCTGCTACAGATGTGAACATGGATTAGCAGTGCCCATACATCCATGCCACCCACTTCGCAGTATTTATTCTGTTTAGAAATGCTTGTGTCTAGGTGGCAATAAAGGCCGATAAAATGCGATTCGATAAAGCATCACCTCAAACGGCAACTGTGCCTTCAAGGACTGAGCATAGTACAAATCTATTTAACAAGACCCACGCACGTCACGCGTTCCATACATAGGCGTGTTTAGGGAATAATTTAAGTCACCAAAAATCTCCTTTAACAATGGCATGGAAACCTGACTAATTTGACTACTGGTTCATCAAGTCATAAAGAGCGTCTACAAAATTGTGTCTTAAGCAAATCATTACTCTTATTTTAAGAAGAGCCGGTTAGTCAAGTTGCGTCTTTTGAAAGAGAACTCCTTGATATGTCAAGCCGATTGAATAAAATAGTTTAAAGCGGCGTCAACTTCAAAAAATGAAAGAAAATTTGGAGCTGCATTACAAGGGATAGAATAATGAAAATGTTGCCTTGTTTCATAACGTCTGTTTTCTTATTTTAGGCAATGGCAGCATCACCTCCTATCACTTAAATACACAAGACTGGTTCGATATTTTTGAGTAGTTTGAGTCTGTTAGCATCATTTTAGCCACTCCTTACTTTTGTGATAGTCGAGCTTTTGGCACATTACTCTTAGCAGGGAAGGACATGGGAAGAACCTAAAATCTTACACCCCTCCTATTGCAAAAGCGCCGTCGCAGCGCCCTCAGCCTTTCGTGAAGACAAAGGAGGGCTTAATACTCAGGCAAGAGAAGTGTATTCAGAGAAAAGAAGTCGTCGGGGCTATTAGCATGGCTTAGAGGCTAGCCCATCCAGTAAGGACAATGTCACCATCCAATTGAAAGTGATTGAAACTAAGGATTAAATGAATGACCCATGCCTTGAAGCGATAATTAAATATTAGTGATTGCTGCTTTTAAAGTTTCGTATCAAATGCTTAAAAATTGTTAAGAAATAGTTTCTGGATCAGCATTTTGCATGACTAGGTTTCAAAGCCCATCTTACCAAAATTATTAACCAATTCTTATGTGTATGCAAACGTCGCACAAACGTTGTATACTGCACCACCGTGAATGTCGACATGCTGACCTGATGTGCAAATGCGGTGACTTGAGTGCATCACATTCGTGATAGAGTGAGAGGGAAGGGCAAAGAAGAGGAGAAGGGCAACAAGGGCATACACACAATCAAGCACTAGCTTGTTGTCTATTTTTGCCTCCCTAACCACCGCATACTGCATCCTTACACCACCTTGGCGTCCTCGTCGGTGGAACAAATGGAGATAAACGCAATCGACAATTTGGTGTTGAAGGTGGCCAGAATCCGAACCGCTGAGGCGTTCACACAACATCCTCTACAGTCTCTCTCTCTGTCTTCTCTTTGGCCGCGTATCTTTCTGACTATCGAGAGTCCGGAGAGTATGATCCAGGCTTTTGAAGGCTTCGCGTTCTTAGTCCACGTGACGTTCTTTGTGAAGCGTACAGAGAGTATCCTCTTAGTTGAACCCATCCATCTTAGACATTTGTTTGCGACTTTTATAAAGGACAGAAGGCAATTGAAGTCTTTTCTTTTGCGATGGGTACAGCTTTAAATTAAAGACAGGAAGTAATAAAAGATTGATCTCGAGAGATTGAATGTAAACTTGATTGACTACTTTTGTCACAGTCCACAGGCATAACACCAGAAACTTAAACAATCTATGGGACAGCTTACACAAGAAACAAAAAACCTAGATTTAATTGACATGAAGCAGCAGCAATTAAGTTAACAAAGATTGGTTATCGTTGCGTGTTCAGTGACAGTCGCCAACTGCGAGTCTTGTGGAACGCAAAACACAAATCCTCCAAAGTGGGCAGCAACTGGTCGATGAATGGCAAAGTATGAGAAGAAATGGATCTGGACACCAGTCTTTCGTTTATGTTTACTCTGCTCCGCTTGGTGCCGAACACGGGCTAATTATGAGCAAACAAAGATTTGAGAAGAAGGAAAAGTAAAGTTGTGTTGTGGTCTAGAGGACAACACAATAGGAATGGAGGAAGAGAGAGAAAATTGACCCACAATTCAGCAAGTGCTTAGGTTGTACATATTTTGGCAGAATCTGACGCAAATAACGAATAATAAAAAGGGTTCGAAAGGCTAAAGAAGAGGTCCACTTTATATGTTGTAATCTTCTTATTAACTACTTCGAGGAGAGTTGAGAAGCCTTGAGTCACCACTTTCATCACCGTTGAGTGTGCTTATTTGAAAGAGGGAGAGGAAAAGGGTTGCATTTATTCAGATAAAGGGATTTGGTATGGAAAGGCTAGAGTTTCGCTGCTCTTGCATTCAACACACTCACTTTCCTATGTGTGTCCACTTTCACCCTGGACAACTTTTTTCTGGTTGATTAATCTCATTCCATCTTTGTGGTGTCGTGGGGAGCCAGATGTTGGCAATCAGTAAAAAGCGTAGGGTTCAGAAGCAAACAGACTTCTGTATACCAAAAGTGGGTAGCTTATGGTATGGCAGCACACAGCACAGAGGATTTGACAAGCTATTTTAGAATTCACCAGCAGTTGTGACTGGAGTAAAGTATGTTAAAGTTGAAGTTGAGAAAGACATATTGGCTCCGCTAGAAAAGTGGTGTTTTGGAAAGAAATTATTAGAAAATGTACAACATAGGTCACTGCCATTGCCAACTTGTTCGTGATTATTCCTCCAGTTCTTCCTATTTTATCTTTCGCTGCCATTGGATCCTTTGCATAAGAATGTCAGGACTTGTTCTATTGCCGGTCCGAGTACAAGAAATACAGGTTCGCTTGCTCGAAACGCAACAGCACACTTGTATTTGAGTGTATTTTATCCGTTTTAGGCCTCGAAAACCATTAACGTGACAGCCTTGCTTCAAACTGCCAGTGGGAGCGATGTTACGGGTAGTAGGTCTTTAGTTTAGGATTCATTTGCGACGGTGCCAATCAAGCCGCTTACTTGGGACGTTAATGACGAGGCTTATTCTGTGATTTAATTAATTTCTTTCTTAATGGTGTAAACTACGAACGAATTAAGGCAGAGAGGCTACTTTATAGACGCGTTAAATTGACTCGTAAAATTTGGAAAACAAGTCCAGCTTGTACTGTTACTACATTTTTACATTTTTACACCTCCAGAAAGGGCATGGACATAAGTAACTGTAAGCGTTCCTTCTTTTTCATCATCGTTAAAAGTATACTTCTACCTTGCTAGTACCAAGGTGGGTTGCAACTGAGTTTATACTCACCAGAAAGGTGCATTAGTCCTATAGCCGAGGCCGCGGCATGTTTAACATCTTTGAGAGAATTTAGTCCCTACACATGAAAGTATGATGCAGCAGTGTCGTCCACGCACTGAAAGAGGAACGAATAGAGACTGCTTTAGCAGGGCTCAGCCGCACTGAAACCACATTTGATGCCATCAAAGCCGGGAGTAAATGCTTTTACGTGCGCTGATCTTTTGAATATTGGAAGGAAGGGGAATAAATAAGTGCATATGGAAGTGAGGTGACGCCTAAGTATCGCTATTTGCAGTGACAAGCGTCAACTATGGGGTCAGGGGTAAATGAGTCAAATGTGTCTAATCTTCAATAAAATGCTAACCGAAATATCATCTCCTTATCATTGTCTGTGTAATAAATGAAAACGGGGATGAGCGAGTAAAGCCATCAGGTTCCTCAAATATGCTTAGATTGTATTTTTACTGTTTAGTGAGTAAAGATCGTCCCACTGTGTGTAACCTTTAAAATATTACAGAGTGCATGTGTATTCTGTTTTGCAATTTTTCCTACTTTTCTCGCATTTTCTAAAATTTTGCAATCAACGCTTGACAAACACTTACTTCTGACAAAAAACCATTTCGATAGTTAACACCGCTGACATTAATCAGAAACTAACCTTAGGTGAAAACAAAGTGCAATTTTAGGATGCAGATCAATTTTCACCTAGATTGTGAGGGATGTATGCCTGCGTAAGTGGTGTGGGGTTTAGATGAATGCTGCCATTTACTTGTTTTTAGCTATCTTGTCATCGCATTCGGTCTATCAGACTTCCAGGTCACCTGCGGTTGTACATTTTAAGATCTATGCGTGGTATTTTTCACATCGGGAGGTTACCAACCTCTCGCCTAATATTTGCTTCCTTTCCCAAACGCTGGTATTCGCATGGGCGACTGATTAGTACGTGACCGTCAACTGTCTTCGCACTTTAAACAAAGGACTAACCCCTCATTTTATTATTTATTGCTAGGTATAGTGCAATATGAGACCTCGTGATTTCTGCACTAGCTCACTTCCACTAATGTCAAGTAATAGTCATCAGCATCTAAGAATGAATTTGTATATTGTTACAGTCGTTATCAACTTAATTATTTCAAGGCACCTTTCTGGGGGGGAGAATGCGGTGTGAGTGGCATCTAAGTTAGCTTACGTAGCTCCAGGTTCAGGGTGGTTAGCAGGGCTCTGACCTTAGGTGGAGATTTGGCATTGTACTCTGCTGTGCTGAAACCTGCAGCGGACTCTAATAGGCTCTGCTCGGCTGAATGGTTTTTTGCCAGTGAGGAGTCCTCGATCGCCTTTACACTAAAGTTCCAGTCTTTTTAATACTCCTCTGACTAGCACTCG
>MIEF01007796.1:0-64459 GCA_001870725.1 Taenia solium | reverse complement strand
ATCCATCCATCCATCCATCCATCCATCCATCCATCCATCCATCCATCCATCCATCCATCCATCCATCCATCCATCCATCCGTCATTTCAAACGTTCATCTTCTCAGCCACTGATTCATCATTCCTATATTCCATCGTACCATATTTTGTCTATTCGTCCTCCTGGCTCCCTTCCCGCCTCACTCAAGTCCCTTCGACCTTCTTTCCTGCTTATTGTGAGGTTACCTTTTGACTGCCACCGGTCAGCCATTGAACTGTATCAATTCAATTTATCCGAGCCGGTTCAACGTTACCCTTTTTTTCGCTCATAATCATGACATCCCCCAACTCAACCATTTATCCATTCCACCATTCTATTCATTGTTTGCCAGATTCGCAGAAAATTCATCCACTTGTCTAATTGTCCATGCAACCGTCTGGCTATCCATCAATGCGACGATCCGTACGTTCCCTTCCTTCACTAATGCATCGCTCTGTCGATCTGTCACGTAAATTGAAGGTGTGGGATTCCATCCCTCTGCTGAACCCCCACGCACACTTTTGTCCACAATCATTGACAAATGGACTTTGTGTGTTTGCGTAGCTGGAATGCCATCCCAGCATCCAATCTGATGGGTGGTATATGTCTTTGTCACCGACATGAATGAGTAATCAGGGGTGCTTCAGTCGGTACGTACGCCTATGGCGGCTAGGGAGCGGACAGTGCTCGATTTGCCGGCGCGCTGGTGATTTCAATTGAACGTATTCCTAGTCAACGATTTACCTTGGTCTTCGAGTGGGCGTCGGTACTCTTCAAGCACATTTCCACTTAGAGCGAGGCAATCAGAAGGGGCTAAGTATTCAGAGGTTGGGCATAGGGGTCTCGGGCATCTCCACAACTTGCCCACCTTTGATTGAATTATGAGGGGACTTGACGTGACTTGACATTAAGTAGTCTAACGAGTTTACTTACTTACACACCTTCCCAGTATTTCGCTGGCTTATCTCTCCATGACCCCATTGTGAAGCGAATATCTCATTCTTGATGGATACTTCAGTAGCCCGATCATCCTTTTTTAGCTACGACTACTCTATGAATGTATTCCAATGGCCTACATAGTGGAACAAGCCGGTGGCAAGGCGATGGCAAAGGAGGGCTTGAAGATTTTGGACATTAAACCAACTCACATTCATCAACGGGCTCCCACCTACCTCGGCAGTTCGGAAGACGTAGATGAGATTGTTCAGTTTCTTGCCAAAGCCGATAAGGGTGACCACTGAATGGCCTAACATTTGGATTTCCACTCTTCAACCGTTATTGTCCTCCCGATCTGTTAGCCTTGACTTTTTTGGCTTTTTTGACAATAGAGTAACCGTGATTGAATAATAGAAACGTCTCATTCACGGGTGACTTGGCTCCATTGAACTACTGCCTCCGCTTTGTCATCCACTTTATGCACCATCAACACCTTGGTCTCAAATCTGGCTAGTTCGTTTACTTGACCGAGAATTCAGCTTTTTATAATCATTTTATCACATAATTATTATTAGGGTGTTGAATGGCTACTGTTTTGGGACATCGCAGTGGCATTTGAGAGAATTTCTCCCTTTTCTGCCCCAGAAAATACTGTTTTTTGAAAACCGTGTTCACCATTTCCCTCAGCCAGCAGAGCTTATTATGTTCACATTGTTCCCCGAGGTCAAATACTAGTAAAATGTTTTGGCTCGTGAATTTTAATTATTTCGAGAACCCGAAAAGTTAGTGTTATAGCCACGAAAAAGGGTACATTTGACTACTTTCCTGTTGCGGCGTTTTTGCTGATTTATTAGGAACACGAAAGTAGACTTTGGCCACAACAAAAGCACATAGTTATTTGTAGACTTCCAAGATTTATTTCCCAAGACAGGCTAATCGACTAAAGGAATTTTTTCATGCATTGTCGAATGGAATTGTTGCTTCTGTTAATTAGTCCCGGTCTTGTCTCTGATTGGCTCGTGTAGGCGACTTCAAGGTCAAACAAGAAGGGGGAGCGCATGGGCAGTTTTAGCACCGTTCTGTTAGGTGGATTCTTTTTCCCAATTCTTCCTTCTGAATCATATTTGCATTTCTGAAAAAGAAAAATGTGGATGATGAGATTGAGGTGTTATGGCAACGGCATACTTGACAGCGAGATCAAGATGGATTTTTTAAAGATGCCAACAAAGTGTGTAGACCGTCGACTGTGTCAGCCAAGCCTCGTCCTCCCAACACACTTTGATTTCTCCGTCCATATCACATGCACCACCTTCAGACCCAGTCACCCGTCAAATCAGGCGGTGATCTGTCCATCTGGGTATCCGTCTAGGCGCCTCTGCTTCTACCCATTCATCGCTAGTACATGCATTCATTTAAATGTCACTATTGTTTTACCTCCCGTCTGCTCATTCAGTTATTTTACCAGTTTCATCTATGTGGATCTAGTCCTTCATATACGCATCAAAGCTCCCGAATCTTTTGTAGATGCACTATCTCAATTGTCATCCATGCCATCTTGCAATCGTTAGTTTTACCGGGATTCATTGTTTTCTTCACATACACTGCTTTGTTATGTGGTAAAGATCATGTGATCATTTACTGGCAGGCTGTTCAAAGCACCGGCTAATGTAGGTTTGAAGGCGGGTGCGTGAAACGAACCACCATTTGCGTTTGACAATGGCAACATTGGCTTACCAGCCCTCTGGACCCGTGTTTTAAACCTCTATACGGAGAAAAAAAAGGCTTTTTTTTACCTGAGGTCCAGAAGGCACGCGTCTAAAGGAAGAATGCCTCTCCATGCGCCCGCTTTCCATTGGTCCATTCGGTTGGTAATCGGACTGTGAAGCAGCCTGATTGGAGAGGATAAAAAAGTGATTTTGCACAGGAATTGTTTCCTTCAAAATAACCCTCAAAAGCCCTCATTTCACAAACCTGGGCAGTAAAATGTTGAATTTGGGGTGAACAAGGCATTAATTCGAAATAAAGCGTCTTGCGTTTAAGTAGTTTTTGGACTGTGAATCCGCCTCGTTAGGGGGTGGAAAATGTGGTTACATGAAAACGTCAGTTCCCACAAAATAAACCAAATTAAATTCCTTTTAAATGATTGCGTCTTTAGAATGTTAGAACGGCACCAACGAAGGCATTAATTAGGAATAAGACATCTTAAAGTAAGATTATGAATCTGAGTCCCAAGATGGCAACCGTTAGAGCGGTTTGCAGCTGCAACTTTCTTTTCTCTAGCGGAGAAGAGCCTTTAGAGTGCGAATTTGAACAAGCTATCCACCCAAAGTAAACAACATGCCTATTAATTTGTCATTAAGGCGTCGACGCCTGTCAAATAAGTAGAGAGTGCATGCGGTTCTTGGGCATTGGTAGACGCAAATCGCTAGTAAATTGTGCTATCCTGCTAAATGGATACGATTGTTTATATGGACGCGGTATTAAATGTGGATGTCGGCCATTTATTCAAGAGCGCTTTAATGTCGTCTGGATAATTTTTTTTGGCGGTGGTTGAACCGGATGGATGGGGTTTGAGCTTGATCATCTTACAGGGCGAGCATGTCCTAGATTTATAACCAGAGAAGCTTTTTATACTAGTTATTGCACAGCGTTTGAAGAGGGCGCTAGAGATACCTTTGGAAGTGCTAATAAACCTCTCAAAGGTAGTTGACAAACCACCTTTGAAAAGGTCATCTATACCATTGGTTGGAATGATTTGAAGTAAACTTGTCACTGATAGCTCGAGTGTCGAAGTGAGGTAAGGCTTTTATAGCCTGTTTCCTGACTGTCCTCTAATGGAAAGTGGGATTTGTATCTAAAAGTCAGGCGGGACAATATACTACTTACTATCTTAAAGCGGCCTACTTACTACTCTATACACGTCTTAGAGGTGTGCTTAAGTGGACGCGGAACGTTTGTTTACTGAAAGTTCAATTATCGCTACGGCCATAGAAAATGCAGTTTTGAAGGGCTGTAAAACCAGCTGCGTCATGAGAAGCAGCCATCATTTGTCGCTCAGTCAAGGCAGCACAAGACCTCATCATCTATTTTACCGTAGGCCATACCTGTGAGGCTTTGACTGAAAACCGAAATAGAGGAAGAGATACTGCTTTACCTTCTGCATGTCAAATTGACAATTGGAGGACATGGCCCTCCTGCAAAGTCTACAATCAACAATGCAAGAGCTTATTCAGTCTCAGATTGGTTTAGCGCGCCTCTGAGAATAAATCGTAACCAAATAAACGCGTTAAATGCATACATACAACATAAACAATACAGGAAAGAGGTCCAATTCATTGACTCATATCAGCCTTTAAAGGCAGATGAATAGGTACACCACATTTCATTAGGACGAGAAATTGGGAAGGTCCCGCCGGTTCAACCTGTCCTTTTTAACCCCCTCCCCATCCCCCAAAAAAAAATGAAATAAAATGTGTCACATAAGCAAGCTAACCCACTGCGTGAAAGTGTTGCATGATCGAGGTGTTAACTTACATCTTGTTTATGGTGTTTGTCATGCGGAAGGAGAGGTCATTAATGAAACTAATTAAGCCATTGTTTACTTTTAGCGTGGAAGGAGGAGGGTAGTAGGTCTGCCATACATGCTGAAGTGGTCCATCCCACTGTAAAAGTGTGATGTGGACTTGAGAGTAGTCGAAAACGCGATTTGGTTATGGCGTACCAAGGTCGGGGACACGCGAGTCCTAGAGCCGACACCAATTAGTGGAAAGGCGTGGGTTGGGTGTGGGGCAAGCGAAATTTGTTTGGATGAGAGATGGCGATGTAGTGCCAGAGTATGGAGAATAGATGGGTAGGGTGGATTCAATAGGTCTGGTCTGTAGATTATAAAACATGTTGATTCAATAAACTACCTTGTCATCACTATATCCATCCGCCAGCTCCCTTTGACTTTGTTCATCCTGTACTCACCCAATCATCCTTCCATTCTTCCATCTACGTCGTGCTCACCTATTCGTCCATCTTTTCGTTGACTTACTTATTCATTCACCCATCTTTCCTGTATCCCAGCAACTAATCCTTGGATCTATCCACCCTGTATCCACTCGTCCGTCCATCCATCTATTTTTTCGCCCATCCAGGCTGTTCAGCCGTATCCACCCAACTATCCATTACCCATGAATCCATGCGTCCAGTATCCACCCATTCATCCAAATGTCCAGCTGGTGGTCCCACTTCTTTGTCGCTCGGTCGGTTTACTTAGTCACCGGTTCACCATATAACCCTCTTGTGAACGTTATTAGTAAATGGGTAAACCCTCCATCCTCTGGATGCCTTAGTAGATGGATAAAAAAAGACTTTTCTCCGATAAATGATAATGAAGAAGGAGCTACGTTATTCGGCTTTTACATAATCAGTCCTTTGAAGAACTTGCACCATCTCGTGGTCAGTTGGCTTAGTGATTCAAGTCTAATCACTCATAGCTTCCCATTGATGGCATCTGAAAAGTCATAGTGACCAGAATACCTTCAAAGAGACCAGATTGTAAGCTGAACCGCCTTAGGTGTTGAAATGCGTGCACAATGTTTCAATTATGAATAAACCTTTCATCTATTCATTGCGTGGATCCTTACCAAAGAGGCATTATTAAGATTGCCCGAGTATGAGACTAACTCTACCCCATAAGATGTATCCAATAAGAGTTTCCACAAGTGAGAGTCAAGGTACCCCAAAATGAAAGCCAACATAGAATATCTTCAGCCGCGGGTTTTATTAACGGCTTGTAGAGAGGATACTCGAGTTCAAAGGGTCCTGGTTGCACACCTCGTGTTGTTTATGCATTAAAGCATAATTTCAATGCGAAAATAACTCTCGCAGTACAATTCTGAGTGGGAAACGTGTTCTACTACTTATTAGTAGCTGGTGAGCATCAGGCACTAGTCCAGTCCTGCATGGGACAACGCGTAGGAAAGAAGGCGTGAAACCCCTGTGTTTAGACATCTGCTCGTAAAGAAGTCTACAAGTACAACCAGACGTTGTAAAGACGAACCAATGCTCATCTACAACGGTCACGGCTGTGATAAAACTGATCCAACCCCATAGCTCAGTATTTGTTCTTGTCTGTATCCAAAAAACGCAGGTTATTTTAAGAAATTTGGTGCGCTGACTCATTCACGGCAATTAACAAGTTTTAAAGTTGATGTACGCAGATGACTGGGACAGCTTAGCTGTGATACGATATCCCTCAAAGCCGAGGACCCTCCAAAGTGCGTGCTTAAGAGCATAAAAGTTGTCTGTGCACGTATTCACGAGTTAGATGGAAAAATAAACATAGGTTCCACTTTTGGAAACAGGTTCACTGCTTTTATAAGCCAAATGGCCCAAAAGTGAGGTAATTTGTAAACATACAGGGGAAGTGAAAGTCAGAGGCGACATTTTGGTCGTGAATAAGTGATCAAAGAAATTTAGCAGACACTTTTCTGCACGTAATTGCAAAAATTGTTTCGAAGCAATTAAGTCCGTTAAAATGAATAAGGGATGGTTGACATTCAAGACAATGCAAGGCTCTTTAAAATATTATTCACTGATATTGGTCATTTGATGGGACGCATCAGGGCAAGCATCAATCCTTATGGGGGTTAATAAAACAGCTACTTATGAGACAAAAGTAGAACATTAGAAGGGACCAAATAATTAAGCAATTACCTTCGATGGATTTCCCGATACAGATTTTAGGCGCGCCAGCCTGCGCCTCCGATTCTTCCTTCGGCGTCTACACTTTCGGTGCTTGCGATGCCGCCTTTTGCGTTTCATCACGGGCGCAGAACTTTCCCTTACATCCATATTTTGCGTCTTCTCCAAAATGAACTCACTTTCGTGGATGGAGCTGGCATCAGAAGCACTGCTACTATCTACCTCATCGCCTTCCACCAGAAGATCACCATATTCGTTAAAGGCATTTGCGAAATCATCCACTGAGCCTATATTGTTTTCAAGGTCCCCGTTGAATTCCAACTGCCCTATTAGTTTTCCAATATAAGCATATCTATGTAAATAATTTCGGTGGAGCAACTGTTGACAAAATAAATAAAAAATCGTACCATTATTAAGTGTCTTCAGTGAGTTTTTCGCTTTCACTGATACAATTCTGCTAAGCATCATCTCCTGCAGCATTGTTTTGCCCATTTCAATCAATGTTTCGGTAAACTTACTGTTAAAAAGTACTGATAATTGCAATAATTTCTGCCTACGTTTCGTTGCTGCGGATTTTGTGGAATTCCAAAAGAGCTAGGACTACGCTCTGGCCAAGTGTCTGGAGGTCTCCGCGATCAAAGTAGCGAAGGCTGGTCCTGTGGTCAAGGGCGGATTCGAATTAAGCTTGAAGAATGGAAAAGACATACCCAGGTTCCAAATTGGTGCCAAAAAGTGAGGTTTCCATCGTAAAGCAATGGGTTAAGTTAAACTTCCGCCATAGAGTTATTCGAGCACATCCCTCGCGCCAGGGCTGCAATGAAAACCGACAATTCCGGAAGGAAAATCGACGTGGATCCTGCAATCAAAAAATGAATTTCATTTAACAAATAAGGAGATTCCCTTGAATACATATTTGACCAAATTCAATAGACTAGTCTACGGTTTGCATAAGCAATTTTAATTGTCATTTATTTACCTTGATTAAAATTCATTTACCTGTTTGCTAATTAAAAATGGAATCATTCTGTCCACCAAGTATTGTTTAGGATTAGTAAGGTAAGTTTTGGGTGGTTCTATCACGCCTCCAATGCTGGCAGATCGGTATCCGGAGTCTGTTCCATAGATGAATGCATTGAAAGCTTGGCTGTGCCCATGAAAATCGCAGAATATTACATCCTGTGAAAGATTATTAATATGGTCAAAATGACCCTCCTTATTCGAGAAGGAGAATTACCTTGCAGGTTTCTCGGCAATGTTCTACAAGTTTCCTCGTATAATGCACTTCTGGTATCCGATCTGGTCCATAGATCGTGTACGTCCTATTGACATCTCTGCCAACAAGCGAACACCTAAAGTACCTCATTACATAGATTTAAACTTCATCCCCACCTATAATTTCCCACTATGACCCCATCGGCATTCAACATTGGGACCAACTTGAAAACATATCGCCGTCTCAATTCCTTGGCTTTATCATTACGCGGATGCGTCAATAATTCCATCAAACCCTTCATATTCCATGAACCGACTGTTTCGCCGGGATGGACGCGTGCGGTGAGAACCGCAGCCCATTTCTCACTATCTGGAATGGCTAATAAAGTAATATGTCTACTTACTTACTTATCAGTAGATGGTATTTCGAGTGTAAATTTGCATGAATATCGAGCGGAAGGTAAAGAAGTTTCAGTGGTTTCGAAGCATTTAAAAACAGCCTCATTCCATGCAAAAATCACGTTATTTATTGGATGGGTTGGCAATTCCACCAAAAGACAATGTTTTGGGAAGCTACACCTTCATCGATCACTTGTAGCGTAAATGGTAGGTTTGATTGACACCAGTGGGTTATTGCAAACAAAAATGATGAACTTTTCAGTTTATTTAATCACCCATCTATCTTTTAATGCATCCTACCAACCAGATCAAGTCCATACTTCCTTTATCTGCTTTCCCACCTGTGCATTTATGTAACTAACCACCATCCTGCACATCGGTTCATTTCAGATCTACACACTAATTCCTCCCCATTTTATACTTTTTTTAAAATCAACCAGCCTTTTCCGGTCATTTTGCCCACCATAAGCTAATACTTTGGCCGTTCATACATCTATTCAACTACCCATTTACAAGTCCATCAATATATTTAACTAGAATCTTATCCAGGACTTCAATGTTAAACGTTCCAAAGGTGCTTGTGTTTTCTTCCTGAGCATTCATTGTTGCGTACAGACCGATCTCAAACATGACACTACCTACGGATAGATGAGACCATTCAAATGACAACACTCCAGATGGTGTTCAGATAAAGTGCTCCAAGTTCACTCAGACTAAGTTCATTAGGCACCTGATTTTTGTGTAAAAGAATTCAAGATTGGCAGTCTAGATCGGCCAGTTTTTACGCCTGCCAAGTACCGCGTCAATGAGATGGACCTTGTATCAATGAATTTATAAGGGTGCCATTCAATAAATGCCTCATAACTTCACATCTTCACACGAAACCGCTAAAATGCCATCGTCATTACTTGAAGAGAATCTCCGTGAATGGTGGGTAGCTAAGTTGTCTTGCTGTCTGGATACGGGTGCAAAGCAGTTGGCCGGAATGCTCCCATCCCCTAAATTGAACGCTTGGAAAATGAATGGGGTATGCTATTATCCCCTTTGCCATCAGGCAACCCACTCATGCATGACTTTTTTGAAGAAATCAAAGCCATAATACCGGTAGGTGCTCAAGTCTTCCTACGATGTAGTTTATGGACTTCAGAAGGATGATATTCTAATTCACATGAGCAAAGTGTATATAAGATGCTCGGAACCCACCAGGATCAGTTATAGTTATGAGAAAGCAGGTATTTCCGGCAAAGGTAGAGCAGAGCTTTTCACATCTAACACTGCCAGGCGGCAACTTCCTAGCCCTTTGCATCATATCATGAATGTCCGCCTTCAAATCGGAGTAGGTGTAGGGATAACAGTGAGCGAAGACACACACATCGTTATCGTATGGAAAAACCTAAAAGTGAGATAGTCGCATATGTATGCTTTATTTTTTGGCAGGGAAGAATAAAAGTAGCAGAAAGCGCTTCAAATGAGGTAAACGACCCTGCTTGACTCTGACCGGCTCCTTGGCTGTCTCACTCTTATCTCTTGACTGTAATTAGACAGAAACAGGTAGAAATCTCGGCTTTCAGGGAAGAGAGGGCGACAAGGAGGAAAGCGAAACTGTTCTGTTTGCCTCTCGTCCATCTCTAGACCCCAGCCCTTCCATGCGCAGAATATTATCTGGGATGTGTTATGTTCTGTTATGCTCAGAGTATGAGGCCTCGTTCGAGAGTATTTAGTAATTGTTTGACCAATTGGTTTCGTCCGGGTACTCTCTTGAATTTGTCAAAGCTTTGTGAACCTCCGCCATGGTGATGGGCCTTAGTTGTCTTCCGCCTTTCGGTTTCCAGCAGACAAGCATTTTATAATGACAAAATGCTTTCCCAAACGCGATTTTCTATGAATGGAGTGGTAGGTGGCCTGCAAGTGTGGAGGTGAGAACGCGAAATAATGTACACGACGGCTTGGAGACCAGCGAGTGAGTCAGAAGGAGACAAAAGTGAAGATCAAGAGATTATTTTACTGAATGACTGACGCCTACCTATGGAGTCATAGGAGTGAGCTTCTTTATAAAACCATCCAAACTACCTCAGTCAAGTTTTGTTCAGAAAAGTGCAAGAAGTTGGGCCACATACCATGTTCCACTTGAGTTCGTAGTAAGTAGTGCCCCTTTTCAAGATTGGATTTTTCTCTGCCTTCAAATTCCTACCGTAGCTGATTTATAACGAATGAAAAGTGTTGAGCAGATCTTATATCAATTAAAAATTAAAAACGAGAAAATGCCTATGGTTTAACAAGCGAAAAGTTGGAAACCCTTCATTCCTTCACAAAAATGAACACTAAAATAATTCACTTTGTTTTCTCACACTTGAACTAATAAAATTCAAATTAAAATAGTTCCATAAGCCTTTTCAGATTTGTCACTTCGCGTTGGGACAGCATGACCAATTATCATAAAATTAAACTTCTACTAACAAAAAATATGTTATCCCAATTCATGTTCAAAAGGTCTAACAGCCCAAGAGCTCATGCTACTGATAGAAAATGAGTAGAAAGTTTTCACCTCGTATCTGTTCCAACACGTGTCCATCCATTGCCCGTTTTCTCGGCCAATTTCTTTGAATAAAATAGAACTTTTTCTCCTACAAAAAGGTAATGACGAATTCAGGCTTAAACATACCGGTTTTTACCAGCCGTTTAGTTTTGAGCAGGTTTACGATGTGGAAAGTGTACTCCACCCCGCATTTGGCACCAGCCACTTGAAAGAAGAACCATTGGACGTGCGATTCAGTCACTAGATCCGGTGTTAACACAAGTTCGTACTCGTAAGTGCCACTGAAATACATGCGACTGTTGGTTTTTACGAACCTTTTTTTTATTATCGTCTAGCAATGAAAAACGCTGTTAAAAGCATAAGGTTCTTTTTCGAAATTTGGATGACGTTAACGCACTTTGTTCTACAGTGTTGCAAAATGGTCCTCAGGGATATTTGCAACAAGCGTAATTTAGCAATATCCATTGTAAAATTTTATTAACTTGCATTCTTCTAGCCTGCTTCAGATTACCCGACTCAAACCTTGACTCGAAAACCAATTCCCCTTCCTCTTTTAAAACATCCACTCTTCTCATTCTCACTTCCATTGGCGGACTTGATTCCGTGTCGAACACAACGATTGGTCGCTTCAAGGTCACGCCATCCTCCACTTCTCCTATTGATCGCCTGACAAAGAGGTATTCCAGCTTTGAAAGGACTCTGTCTCTCACCTGGCGTGCCCTTTCAAATCCCCACAATTCAACCCCATCTCGAAGACTTGGTGGAGGACCTAGAGGCCCCAAACCAAATGGCCAGAAGGGACCATCAATGTTCCTCCTTACACCCCATCTATCGGTAATGTCGAAGCAGACATTTTTGCGTTTGACAGAAACGAGAAAGCCTAATTTTGAAGAACCAAAGTGAATCGTCTAAGGGGGTTTAAAGATGAGGAGCTTGGACGTAATTTACCTTTTTTTGCAGGGGCGAAAGTTGGCAAAATGATTCAATTTCATGCTTTTCCGGCTCGTGACATTTGAAGTTAGCCTCAATTTGTTCCCAAGAGATTTGACCTTCGAGCAGCAAATCAACAATTTCGTTGGTCATTCTCCAGGTGTGGAGAGAAGGCTCAGGCATCAGAGGACCACATGAAGCTTCTGTTTTTGTGTTCCTATCAACATTTGAAGAATTTTTAATTGAACTACGCCTCATGTAGGCCTCTACGGCTTGGTGGATTGAGTTGGGTCTCCTGATTTCCGATCCATTAATAACAAACGAATCACAGGTTCTTCTTTCCTCCAACCGATATTCCTAAACCATCTTAAATCGACCGATTCTACAGCTTACCTCATTTACCAACGGAACCAAAGGAGGCAGTTCAAAAAACCTACTTACAGGCAAAATTTCCTGCATTAAGAGATTTTGCCTTTGTTTGCTAGCAGATTTGGACTTGTAGTAAAAGGATTCTGGATTGAGACGGCCATCAATACCGTCTAGTAGGAGCGGTGGAGCTTTTCGAAGGCTATGGAGCCGATTGGGTGAAAAAAGGGGATTGCCCGATTGGTTGGAAAATTGTTGATACGCCTGGATATCGGGTGGCGTCAGGTGGCCCGGAAACGCCAACTCGTGAGGAATCATTCTGAATCTAAAAAGATTGAGACATTTTTACCTTTTTCTGTTGGGTAACTGTTCCATTGTTCAACAGGTCCTCGGTTTTAGATTAAAGGCTGACGCTAAACCTTTGTTTGAAATGGCGGTCGTTTCTCGTAGCCGAGGTTGTGACTGGCTAGAAGATTAATTACCATGTAGTCGTCACATGGTTATAAACAGAGAACTCAGTCCCTTCGGTAAGCAAGAAAAACAAATGGAATCACGATGTGGCAGTATAAGCATGACTGCTATTTGGCTCTTTGTTTGATGCGACCCGATCATTTGTTGGAGGTCACATAGTTGTGTTTGGTGTTTGTGCACTTGATATTAACGAGGCGGAAAGGGAGCCCTCATGAGAATCCGTCTGAACCGGTCAAGCAGACGGATCATTGCCATAATTCTTTCTTTGTCCTCCTCCTCTTACAAGACCTTGTACAGCCGACTCAGGCTTCGAAGTAAGGAGGGAGAGGGGAAAAAGAGAGATACTACCTTGTTCTCATCCTCACTCCCATCCTCCGCTCTTCGTATCCCCCTCAGACCGCTCTAAGTGGAGGCTGCCTTCCTTTGACACAACACAATCGCATGAGTGCAGATGATACCAACTGGAAACTCAAGAACTTGAGGCTGTCTTTGAGTATTTGCTACTAACGGCTCAAATCGCTTCTCATTTGGGAAGGAATCGAGATTTCAATACTCACGAGATACTTGTAATCTCAAAGGCAATTTCAGTTATGGGAATTTCTCCCCATTTTTTTCTTTTCTAGAACACTACTTTGTGGTAGGTCGCTAACAGCGTGGAAGCACTTCAAGTCGGCCGGTGTCCACAATAAGGCAACGTCCAATCAGAATCCAGCGACTACGCGAAAATGAGATTTCCACGGTTAAGCACTCTGACAGGGAAATTCCGCCGTTCTGGTTGTCCATAAGTTGGTTGAATTAGGGATCCAATTTCTGGACGTCTCAAATCTTGCCCTCTTCAAGGTGTCTGGGTCAATTCACATGGACACTAAGTCGGTACGTCAAATCCTGATGTCCCATTGATGCTCTCAAATCGCATTCTCGCCACTAATTTCTTTTACGAAAATAAAGCCACCCAACTTGTCTCTTTGGGTGTTAAAGGCAAAAGTGTTGAGGTGTTTGAAATTTGGTCAAATAGAATAATTAAGGAAATTTTTACGGGGAAAAAAAATTTTGACCCTTTGACAAAAGGGCGACTCAGACGATGGTTACAGCTATTTACCACCTCTCCACAACATAATTCGGTCGATGAAGGTTCCCGTCCCAACACTTGCCCCTTTTCGGGGTGGGAAGTCGGTCAGCCTTCCATGATTTCACCTATTCACATATTTGAGCCATTTGCCTTGAAGATGTCATTTATCACAATTGTCACCGGTTTATGGTGATTTAGTAAAGGGAGGAGGTCTTTACCCAAGAAAATTTACCATGTGATCTCGCCAGGCATCAACATGTCATGCCTCTAGTTCGTTGGAGCCTCTCCACAAAGACATCAAATCTAACTTCCAGCAGATACTACTTAATGAGTCTTGAAGAGCGGCTCAGGATGATGCGCCGATGAATATGGAAAATGAATGGACAAAATGCCTTAAATAAAGTAATGCTTTCTCTGGCTTAACTTTGTGGGAGTCAAAACGAAAGAATTGTTCAAGCAGTGCTAGACAGGAGGTGGTTTGTGGGTAGCCATAGCCTTCCAAGAGTCCAGCTCAGCCTAGACTGCATTGAAGTGGAGAAGCGAAGTGAATTATTATTATCACAAAGGGAAGGAAAACTGTGGAGGGTGGACAGTACATCCACTTTAAAAACCATCTTAACATTACTTAACATTGCACCAATCAAAAAAGTGCGACCTTAGAGAACGAAGAAGACGATGCGCAAAGGAAGGCGAAAATTCAACTGCCAAGGCTCTTCACCGCCCTCATAGACTTCCACCATCTATAACCCTCACTAGTGGAGAGAATTAACCAAAATTTCAGGCATTTATTAACAAGAAAAGATTGTGATTTGGGTTGAAACAAAAGATCAGAGAAGATTTACCCATTTTAGCATAAAAAGCATTAAAAAAGGGGATATAAAGGTTACCTTCGATGCGAATCCTAGATGTGTGGTCGTTAAAGTCCCACTTGTACCATGCTGTATCGAGGGTGTGGAATAAAATGGCGAGTGGTTAGCGCATCTCACCATGGTGATGAGTTGCATACAAGGATTGCCTCTTTTGTTTACATTAGCAATCACATTTCAAGGTCGGTAATTGCATGCTCAGAGGATAGCATTTAACCTCCCCTTTTTCATGTTTATTTCCTAATGATTGCCACCTTCGACGCCTCGAAATTTAGGGAAGTAAGTTTGTACTTCCCGATTTTACATTTAATAGTGGTAAGATAATTCAAAGATGAGGAGGAATGCTTGGGATGTTTGTTTGACTCAGGGATGATTGGATGCTCCGCCACTGTATTCTCTTTTGGTAGGCTGACCTCATGCTCGAGTACTGTGTCTCCTTTTGTCTTCAGAACAGTCTCAAAGTGATGCAATGGTGATGGCGAAAAGCCAACCCAGCGAGGCGGATGAAAAGGCTGTTGATGACTCCTTTAACAGATAGGTTATAAATGGCATTTACTTTCGGCAACTACCCCATATCCGTGTTCTGTCGAAAACCTGTCAACGATGAAGCCACCTATAAAAGTTTGATGAGGAGCTATCTACGCTTCCAACTATACCCCTCTCGCTTCTCAACAAGCGGGATAGAAGTCGAACAGACATGGATGTACAGGCTTAAAGCATGGGCAAGGAGGAGTAAACAAGATATCTTATCCCCACGAGACAGGCCTGCACCCCGTGCCGTGTTACGAGACTCTACCATTAGGTCGGTACTCCTACGACTAGCCATGAATGCCCGTGATGGTTAGCCCATTCCGCCAGTTGACAACTGACACGGCTGAGTTGTGAGTGTTCTCTTGCAGCACGGGTTACGCTGTGACGGCTAATGCGGGAGGCTTACTAAAGGAAGCGCCGTGGAGGATGTTCAAAAGAAGAGCGTGGCTATGTGCCCGTCGACTTGGTTTCGCAAGGAGTTAAGGTCCTGGAAGCTGGCAGTAGATCCTCACACACAGTGTACATCAGCAATACATATTTTGCCCAAATATTAGGATTTCTTTTGTCTTCAGGGTCATCTTAGATCTGTGTAATGATTGTTCCAAAGCTACCCCCATCTCGGCACAAACTTACATCGTGCAGCAATCTTTTGCAACAGATTCAACAGCCATCAAATTTAATCAGTAAGGGTCCATGTTCGGGCTTTTCAAAGCAATGTCACCTCATGGAATAAGCTTATTTAAAAGAACTGAACCAGTCAGTAATGCTTGCATGTATAATGACGTGAAAATCATTTGTTTGAATTGCATATTTGATAGTGCGAGTTGTTTGAGTGCCATGCGTATCAGCCAATTCCACGATGACCCCAAGCCATGGTAATCCCGTCTCTGCTACTCGTTCTTCAGCCCCTCTGCATGCCAAAGGTAAAGCTATAACTTCTTCTGGCACAACTTTATGTGGCGTTAAGGAAGTCGAATCATGAACTTCCACCGAGTGTCCAAATCTGCTGTTCCCTCGCCTCAGTGACAGGGTTGGATCCGTATATCCTTCCAAAGGTCTTATAACGGCTAGTCACGGAAGGAATTCAAAAAATGAGAAATAGAAATTAACTGAAAAACCTGTTCGAGTAAACAAAATCCCAGAGTTTGAGTACACGACACCTTTTTTTCCATCCTCACTAAATTTTCTTCCCACAGAAGATGCTTGAGTCTTTTCTTTATTTCTCGTCCCGAATTTTAAATTAGAAAAATTGAATAAACATTTGTAATTTTGTTGTCTAGCATAAATTCTGAACATAGGAAGCACTTTTTAAAGGGGAAGGAAGAAAAGAATTTGGTGTATGCTCTTGGGATTCCATTCCACAAGATGCCATGTGGCAACGTGTCACACAAAATCGATAATCAATAGGCGTTTTCCACGTGTCTCCCGCGTGTTTGACATGACTTTGGCAAGGTCTTAGCTCCTTGCTTTCCAGAGGGTCAAAATTTGACCTAATAACGTCTTTGCTATGGAGGAGTATGACATTGGTACCCCTTTAAGTTACAAAGTAAAAACTGGACCTTCAAAAATTGACAGTTTCTACCCCAATAGCAACATTTTTAAACTATGCAAACTTGACAACTCCTTTCCGGAGAATGAAGAGTCGGTGGAAATTAATCTCAATGAATCAGGAGAGAATTCTCTCTCAGATTCAGCTTTCCTGTTGGAATGTTCGCCCAATTTTAACAATGAAATTGACGGCAATTATGGATTGACATCTAGCAGTTTCATGGAGACGAGTGAGCACAATGCCAACAGAGATCATCACGGTTGTGATAATACATCACCACGAAGCGTGACCACGTCTCCAGAGGAGGGATATCTCAAAGCTGTTCAAGGAAATAATGTCAGTGAGGTGACAAGTTGTTCTTGTCAACCTCTTTACCATGGAGAATTGGCGGAGCGCAAAGATTCCAACCATAGCGTTAAATGGACTAGTCGTAAAGGTCGTGTGCCTCGAAAACCCCGCATTCTTTCCAAGAGAACCCTTGAAATCTCCATGGAACCTGAGAAAAGTTGGAGTGTATCGCAGGATCCCCCGTCGAAATTTCAAGAGTCATCTGAATCTCGTTCCAGCTCCTATCACAAGAGTCAATCACCAAGTCCATATTATGACACTTTTAATGACGGTGAATGTTCAGATGGGTATTGCTCCTCGGTTCCTTCCTCAACCCCAAACACTCCTTCGAGACGCTCTCTCACTTCAACTAATAGATCGTGCTCCTCGAGTCGATATCTCGTGAAAAGAAGATGCTCGGATAAGTCCATAAAGGAACCCTTCTTGATCAAAGTTGGTGACTGTGATGGTGGTTTCAAGATCAACTTCGAGCTTCCACCTCCTTCCACCGGTTTTCGCCGCAAAAGACGCTCGGAGGGTGAAATTTTGTGTCGCAAAAGGGACACCACCGAAACAACACGCGAGTTGGAGAGTTCTGGCACAGACAGCGGATTTGGCTCAATTATGCCCCAAAGGGGTGGAAAACAGGCTCGACTTCGAGACGATTCCAAGAATTGTTTTGCTGAGACAAGTGACTCAGAGTGTCAAGTGGTTACACGAACCAAGTCTTGTACCGATGACTTCAATTTTTGCTGTCGACCCTGTAAGGGAAGAGCTGGTACCAAATTAGGTCAAGGGGAACCATGCTATCGACGATGCTCGTGTTCCCCGTCGGGTGGGTGTATCAGTACTTCAAATACATGGTTTTGTAATAACTATGCCCCCAGAGTGAGAGACATTTGTGTTCAGACGTTTTCTGAATTGGATAAACGCCATCAATGGGTACAATGTGTTGAAATGTCTTGTCAATCAACTGATCAGTGTTGTCAAACTCCAGTCTCCTCTTGCAGTGTGGAATTTGAGTGTCAGCCACAGTTGAAACAGAATCCTTGCAAGGGATGCAGACCATGTTCAAATTGTTTTATTCCACGCAACTGCTCTGCAGCTATTCCTCGATGGAGGTCCACCATCGCTGAAAAGGGATCATCACCCTGTTATGATGATGATGCCTATTCCATGGAATCCTTGTATATTGTACCTGAAAAGAAACCCAGCAGTGATGGAGCGAGTAGCCATTGTGGAAGTGCTGTGAGTCATTGTGAAGTTGATGTTGACATTGATCCCGAGATGACACCAGTCTCCCCTGAGGACACAGACACGTCGACCATCTCTTCGAGCATAAGGAGACTCGGTTTAGCTGCGGCAACTTCTCCACGATACATTACACGAGAGGCACTGAAAAAAAAATGAAGTGATTAGCAATCTTTTTAATTTTCTTTTCTCCAAAAGTTTCTGTTATTAAGTTCGGTTATTAATTTTACACGACTATCATAATCATCATCATCTGTACCCGTTTTGACTTGTTTTTTTGAAATGGGCGGCTCAGAGGGTGTCACGAAGAACTCGAAACTGACTTACCTTTTGACGACCCGAGTAGCACGGAAATCGGGTGAGATAAGATAAATAACCTCTTCCTCAGCAAGAGGCATTCTTTGGTTCAAAATTCTTAACCCTAGGTCATGCGAGACTTTGATATGATGGACAGGTCAGTGTTGGCATAATGGGCAGCTCAAAGTGAGGTGGATTGCTTCTTGTGGAGTGATGGATAACCACTGTCTCCTCCATTTCACCGCCTTGATGCCACGAGTGTCTGGTGGAAATCACTTGTGATTATATGGTTGTGTAATGTCATGAGGTGCTGGTCACTTGGAGGTGCGAGAAAGAATGTGGGAAGCGAAGGGTGAGAGAGCAGGTGGGGGAGAGACACTTCCCCCTTCTGATGGGGAAATACTGCCATATTAGACCCTTCTTTCCCCTGTAAGAAGGAGTCAAGCCTACGCCACTCCTGATGAAGGTACCCTCACACACCACCGAGAAGGCCTCACTTGTAATCGCATATCCAGCATTTTCCGCCTGCGAAGCGTCACATAGAGGACCTCCTGGAAGGCATCTTTTGTCGAGGGTGGCTCTTAATACCTTAAATTTACTTTTGCATTGTGGAGAGGAGGGCATTTCTGACATTGACATGCTTCCTTTCGAGTTATTCATGACACAAATCAGTTTTTCCCACTACCGAACAAAAAGGTGTAAGAAAAGTTGCGATGGTTTTGGAACTGCGTTACGGCCACCTTCGTATCACATCTAAGAGCATGAGGTCACAAAACCTCGATGACTCACTACCGGTTTCCTTACTAGACAAGCTGTAGCCACGATTGGACTCGAGGACTCTTCTCAACTACCTGCACTATGGGGAGGTATCTCCGTTTATTGTTATAAATCATTTCTTTTTCATTTCACTTCCGCGATAAAGCATTTAACTCTGACATCCGTAAAACACAGGTCAGGAGTGAGCTCTTGTGACTCTTTTACCAAATATCTAGTAGGTTGGACCTAAAGCTGTTGGTGCTGTCCGCAGTGGATCCAAGGGGCGGCATTCAAGCCCCTCGTAAACCTTGTAAGAGTCAATAAGCTTGCAGACCCCTCCCGTGACACCAACGTAGGAAACGAATCGTAGGAGACCAAACTTGGCCTGCTGAAGCCATTATGCCTAACTACACCGTCTAAATATTAAGTAATTTCACAAAAATTTTCCAGACATGATCTTCCACTGCTATAAAACACATGTTACTTAATCCTATTTCAGTAGCAGAACATCAACAATCTGAGGTTGAAATAAGAGCATATTGATCAAATTAATAAACGCAAATGGTAGAACATGAGTACAGAGAGCAAATAAAGGAATGAAGCAAGAAATGAACTTAAAATCTGCCAAATTATCCACTTTGCATAACCCTAACACCTTGGTCGTGGACATGGAGGCCTTTTTGGACAGTAAGGACCCCCGGGACAGGGTGTAAATTGGCAGCTCCTACTTCCTCCAGATTCGCCACATAACGATAATGATCTTGTCATCGTAGGTTGACAGCAAGGAGGCGAAGGAGAAGGGTAACCACAGCCTCGGCACGAACCCACCGGAGAACAGGAAATTGATCTGACATAACAAACCGGTGGTGTTGGAGGATCCGAACAACACTTTTGCCGTGGATTCTGACAACAAGGTGGTTTTGGACGAATCGCCGAGGCTAGAATGTTGGGGAACGGTGGCTTTGACGGCTGACAGCATTTCGAAGGTGGAGGACACAAGGGACAGCAAACCGAAGATGGCGATTTTGAACAACAAAACGGCATTGGAGGTGAACAACAGCTTTGGGAATTGGGAGTAGATCGAATTTTTGAACATAAGCAGGTTGGAGAAGCCTTTGGAGGACATACTGGGCATGATGGCATCCGAGGAGGACAACATGAACATTTCTGAGGCGGTGGGCAACTAGGTAATGGGCAAATGGGTGGACAAGAGGGTGGTGGGCAGCTAGGTGGTGGGCAGCTAGGCAGTGGACAACTAGGTGGTGGGCAGTTAGGCAGTGGACAACTAGGTGGTGGGCAGCCAGGAGGTGGGCAGCTAGGAGGTGGACAGCTAGGGAGTGGGCAACTAGGAGGTGGGCAACTAGGTGGCGGACAAACAGGTGGTTGTTTTGGACAACAGGGCTGCGATGAAGAAGGCGGAGGCGGACAGGATTTTGGACAACAGGAAGAAGATGGTTTCGTACAAGTGGTTGTTGAAACGTGACACTTCATGGTTGAACAACATTTTTTCTGGGACGGAGGAGCGTTGGAACAGCAGGTCTGGGTTGGTGTTGAGCACCGTTTCTTTGCTGGCTCTTCCTGACACTTCTGTTCCTTTTTTCGACAGCAAATTAATTTCACAGAGCAAGAGGCAGTATTTCCTAGTGCTTGTGTCGGCTGTGATTGGGTTGTTGACTGTGCACAGGCATCCTTAGTTTGTCGACAAGCTCTTGAAAGGGTCTGGGATTGTTGCGAACACGTTTTATCATCCTCACTAAGTTTGGAAAAAGACGTCTGAGATCCTACTGATAGGTTTTGGTAGGAATCTTTTCCCGAGTTCCCCATAATTTTTGGCGTCCTAAAAATGAAAGGCCCTAAACAGTTGCTTTGTGATAAAGAGATTTGGAAACCTTATCTTCCTTTCATATCATAAAAGAAAATTCGCTCCATAAATGTAAAGAAATGAAGCATCCAACTTCCACTAAGATCCTAATTAAGTAAATTTTAACCTGAAGAAAATTGGCATTACGACTGATTTGCATCGTGGCAAAAAACCTGAAAAGGCAACTTTGATGAGCTTACCACGGTTCAAATAGACAGTGCTCTCGCAAACCTCAGAAATGCGGCGTATGTCCAAGAGACGACGCGGGAACTATATTGATTTCGTGCCACGTGATTTTAGGGCTGGATTAGTGAGAAAGTTCGGGACAATCGCTGCAATTTACCAAATAAATGTGCTACTGAAACATGAGCAGTAGCAACCATAAAAAGTAAAGAGAGGCAAAAGTCATTAGTTAAGGTGAAGGAAAACACAGTAACATACTATTTTATTTAAAAGAAATGCAGGTATACAAAGACTTAATGAAAACAGTCTTAAACCGGTAAGGGCATTTGCATAATTGATTCATTCAAAAATAAAACAAAATAAACAAACCTGTTCTCAAAAGTAGATCCTCTCTTTTGCTTCTGCTTCGATGTTGAAGACAAACTTTGGGGGAATGATAACTATTTTAAGGTATTATTACCTACGTGAGCTCTGTTATTTGGGATGTGCAGGCCTGCTATATCAGCATTAAGTCCTGGCAATCCTTTAGGTCGCACGGTTTTGTGGTAAATTAACAGTCAGTTTTACTCTGACAAATGCAAATAAAGTGAGACTGAGTTCCAACGAATCTTAATCTGATAACACGGTAGCAATTTAATCCTGCTGCTTTAAAGTACATGTAAGTACATGCCAGGTAGAAGCTCAACTGATACATTTTGCTCAACAAAAGCCCCATTATCCAGCTGGTACCATCACTAGCAGGTAGTAGTTTTCATTCAGAGATTAGTTGCGATGCAAGCTGGGACTCATTGACCCGTTGACCCACTCGCTGATATTCAAGTAGGTCCTAAATTTGGCCTAAGTTGATGTCTGTGGTTCTGTTGCGACGTCATTTGAGCCTCAAATCGGCTTAGACTGGTATCCATGGTCCAAATGAATAAATAAAAACACAAAAATTAAAAGAAACAATAGAGAGGCAACCATAATCCGGTGGAGAAAACTGCTACTATCAAACGAATAAAGTAGCATGTGCTAAAGCAGTTTCTGATTGGGTAGCCTGCTATGGTAGTACAGTAACACATTAAAGATTACTTGAAAGGCGCACCAGGGGCCTGCGCGATCCACAAGTTTACAAGTACTGGAGCACCAGTGAGCATTAAGTGGGAGCCGGAGCCGACGAGAACCAAGAGCACTGCGTAAACAAAGCACACCTCTCCAGAGTCCTGATTGGTGGGTTGCAATCACTGTGTGCATTAGTCATTCGCACCATGTTTATGCTTTTTATAAACACAAAGTCCCCCTAACTTATTTCATACGACTCATTTAGCACACCGCGTTGCAACATTACATGTACGCAAATCATGCTCTTGGTCAGTTCGCTAGAGGAATGATTTGTTTGAAAACGACGAAGCAGATGTTGAACGCTTTCCCGGAGCAAAAACGACTACATCCTTTTTTCCTTTTTCGAGTAGCATTTGAATTGATCGAATCGAGGACTCTAGACTGGGCACTATTTTAAAAACGCAGCAGTTTTCGAACTGATTTCGGATAAAAAAAATGCCACGCCTTTACCGGATGATAAATGCAATGTCCCAAGTCTTTGCTAAAGTCGCAATAAACCCAAGTCGCATGGGGAAACGTACTACTTACTGTGGCACAGAAGTCCCGGAAGGCTACCAGCATGACTTGAAGGCCGCGTCGTCACGCGGGAGTACAATCTACAGTGACCGGAGGGCCCGCATAGTTAACCATAAGGTCTAACAAAATGATAAACTGCTATAAAGAGTCGAATGTTAGGACAGTTATTTTTCGATACATTTTAGCGTAAAATAGAATAGCCCAAGTGACCAGAGGAGCCGGAAGTTGGTAGCTCAAATTCTTATTCGGCATCAGCGACGAAACAGGTCAAGAAGCTTTTAATTCGAATCAAGAGATTTGACATTTCCCCACAAATAATTGTGCAACAAGAAAATCAAAAGGATTTCTGTTCAATTTCCCGCTCTGAAGACGCCTCCTGACTCCGAAAAAATGCTACTGTTTTGATTATCTAGACAAACCCATTGCCACTGCTAAGCCCCTCACATTCCACCTCTGATTGGCCAACGCCAAGGTCAACCGGTTGCTACAGCTACGGACGGACGAAATGGGGCCATGACTCATGCGTACCGCTCGCCAGACGTGTACAGCACCCCCACCTTAGTCATTAACGCGTGCACATCGGTGAACATTGATTTTCCGGTTCGGTGCCCCAAAGGGTCCAAGGTCGGTCAAAATGTCATCAGTTTGTAACAATCCAGAGCGCTGGAGGCACCGCCTTTCATGTGAAACGCGGAGACATGGAAAAAAAACAAATGAAGCGTGTGTACCGTAATAATTGGCGGATCGAGGCTTCCGTCTCCACATCATAGCATAAAGGCGAGGAGGCATTGCCAATGTGCAGCGGTACCCAATACACCTTCAAGACGTATATCAGCACACACTCACCAAAAGGACTCAAAAATCAAAAAGTGAAATCCGTTTAATGAAAGCCAACGATGAAAGACACAAAAATTTAACAATAATTCATACAAACAGAACGCAAATGACTGCAGATGAAGGGGTAAGCGAATCAAACAATTTTGCTTCCGCAACGCGAAAGACTAAGACCCAGTGGAATACCTACAACGAGAAGTTTCAGGCTTTACAGATCACAAAGAGCAGAAACTTTACTAAATTAAGAGTTAATTTGGGAGTAGGAGACGCGGCGCTCGAACAAAGCCATTCGTCAAATCGTTATCCCCCTCCTTCACACACCGACCACTGGTGGAGCAGACGAAGCCTTTCGGACAGCAATGCAACCCGTCCGAGCAGCAGACGGCCTAAAGGGGAGGGGGAAGGGGGAAAGGGGAAGGAAAAGCAGTCAGTGCCCAACCTGGGAGAAGAAAAATAATCCTAAATGTTCTATCGTGGTAGCGCTGTGGACACTCAGCTATCTATGCACGACCACGAGAATGGAAGGAGGAAGACGTGGAAGTTGCAACGGTTGGAGAGGTGTACCAAGACTGGGGACTACATCAGCAAAGACGAATTTATCAAAAGACGTCAAATGTGCAACACTTCAAAGCATTGAGAGTAAAAAAACAACCGGAAGCCCTTCAGCCACCGGGAATCCAACCAGACTCAGGTGTTCAGGACCACTTCAACGCGTGTAGCAGTGAAGGAATTACGGAAAGACGACTACTCCACCTGATATTTGATGCCTAATAACTCGAAGGACGTCTTTCTGAGATATCAACACTCTCACTCTAGTAGTGGAGGCCCATTGACAAAACCTGGGAGTTAGGCTGGAGAATGAATGACATGATTGGTAACTGCATCATTCAGTGGATCCAGTTGGACCTCAAAAAGCAATTCTCCCTATCGTGAGTCCAAAATTCTCCACAAGGCATCTCACAACGCAAGCCAAGGCGATCCCGTCATCAGAGTTCGCAGAAACTAATGTCGACGTCGTGGGGCGAAGAGTTGTCCTGAGTATTTGATTCAACGTTCATTCAAGCTATCCATCACTGACGCTGGAAACTTCTCAATGTCTGTCTTGTCGACGTCCCAAGTATACCAGAGTCAAAGGTCAGCAGGGACTAGTGCCAAAGCTTACCCAGGAGGTACTATTCAATGGAAGGCACCTCAAAAGTGCAATCTAACATTTATCAACGTCGCAGACCTCAAAGTCTACGAACTCCAGATAAAGAGAAACTAATAGGACTACTGAAACCATTCCACTGAACACTTAGAGTTCACGACAATGCCTTTTGGATACTAGGCTTAACGAAGTTAAAGTCGGCAAAATCGCCTTGAAACGATGGCTTCAAGGAAAGAGATGCTATTGAGGACATTCAATGCATAAACTACATTCCTTAATGTCTTGATTCCCGTCCAAGCGTTTCTAAATAGAATTTCACAAAGCATTGTCCAGAGAACACCAAACGAACGTACATTTTCGAGGGAACAGCAAGCGACCCCGCCATTGGTGGGACAAGGTGTCGCACCAGGAGAGCAGCTCCCAAGATGCATGCTGTTCGAAGGCGGTAGGAATTTCGAGCCCATCGGGATAGCAGATGAGAAATCTCCGTTGAGAACACAGGTATTGTGAACGAGATCGCATTTATAATGGGATGGACAACAATGCTCACGGTCCAAGCAACACACGGCCTGGCAAAAAAAAACAGGGACACAGGTCATAGGGGTCAGCCCGGAAGCCACGTTGGTGACACCAGGATAGCAAGCATCATGGCATGATCAGTTGATCGCTACATCTCAACGTGAAAGGAAGACATCCGCTGTGGTAGCATCAGTGAATTGAAAAAGCTGACGAGATCCTCAGTAGAACCCACTGCCATAACAAGTAGAGGCCTCAACAGGCTATCGGTCTTTGGCATGTTCTCCACCATGGTCACCAAACGTCCTCTCAACCTGAAGGCTGCAGGCCGTGCTTGTCCGCTTTTCCAACCAATTTTAGGTCGACTCTTTGGGCAATAAGGCTTCTCGTCAAGCTTGAGATGGTGCTATAGCAAACCGCGCCACCCATTGGTGATTTTAAATTCTTTTCCTGGGGTCCCGAAAGTTTCCACCCGGGCAGCATCGAAGCGGCAATGCAGTAGATCTGTAGAGTCCCCGTTGAACACTTTCGCTAGCCTTGGAATACCATCTAGTGTCCTAAGAAGCCGACACCAAATCTACCTACGACCTTCGCTTCTGCCTTAAACACGACACACAAGACGTCAGACTTCAATCACCGCAATGGTCAAAGCAGTAGAAGACGGGAGGCCACAAGGAACATGAGGGAGATCGCTTCCGAGGAGAAAGGGAACTCTCATTTAAAGAAGAATTAGGCGGATCTTTTCCTATTTTCCAGCTCTTCAATCCAAGCCACCAAACGGACACACACATACACACAGCCCATAAAATACCTTCAAGCCACAACAAGTCGCCAATTCGGTAGACTCACATCAGGCCACGGACAGCATCCATAAGAGTCGTCATCAGTCAGACAGCAAGTCATGTTGCTCGGGCATATAGTTGTGCCATCGTCGCACGTGTTACTGCCGAAAATGACAACCTTTGCTGGTTCTTTGGACTTCCAAGGCGTTGTGAGTTCGCCACTTGAGTCAGATTTGAGACACTCATTGAACGAACAGGAGTAGCCGTTGGGACAGCAGTGCTCAAGATCCAAGCAACAAGTGGCCTAGGAGACGAATGAAAATCTAACAATGGGATTTGTGATGGAATGGATCGCTTCAGCAGCTCTTTTATCAACAATTCAGCCTTCTATCAGTTGCAACTATCAGCCATTTATCCAACCTACAAACACCCAGAGATTCATTGACCAATCATGTCAGCTCTCCACAATTCCAGAGGTTGAAAACAGTGAATCAGAAGAGTTGAACATTTCAACGTGGATTGGTGACCGAGTTCCCCTGGTCGACAGGTGCCATTCCATGAAAGGAATAAGTGATAAAATCTGACAATTGAACATGGGACACATCCCACAGATTGACAATGAAAGGAGGATTCTAGAGACAGGTGTAGTAGGCGTTAATATCAGCTAAGTGAAATGAGGATTAGCTGAAGGAACCAACTCAACAAGATGAAGCCCGTCACCGCTCTCCTCTACCCATAGATTCCAGGAGAAATCTCTCAAAGAAACTCACATTCAAGAACGGACAACAGCCCCAAGAGTCGTCGGCCAACTTGCAGCAAGTGACATCGGGACCCTCGCAATAAGTTCCATCATTGCACATCACCCTTTCTCCGACAGAATCATTCAAAGCTTCACCTGAAACAATGGTGATGAGCGAACTGGTGGATTGCGAGACGCAAGAACCACCATTTCCAGAGTCGCAGACGTAGCCGTGGGGGCAGCAGTGCTCTCCATCGTTGCAACAAACGGCCTGAAAGGGAGGAGGATTATCAAAAGCATTTCGAGTTCTAAAACTACTGCTGGTATTTATGATGTTAGAGGATGACACCCTCCTCCTCCCGCAAGCTAACTTTAAATATCAAGTCATCCGGGCAACTAGGAAGCCATTCGTCCATTTACACATGACCCATATGCTTTCCATTGAAAACTCGAGACCTCGTATCCCTCAGACTTCTTCAATGGAGGCTAGTGAGCCGAAAGCCGTCAAACCAAACGGTCTATCGCTGTCAAATACATTGAGTTTGCTGACGGCCTGACATCGAATACCACACGAAGCACCTAAGCACATAACAACAATCCGAGAAAAGACATAAACTTGCGTTCTCCAGAGGACAGCACGCAAAGGTGGCGTTAGATCCTGCAGCTTTGCAACATGTAGAGCCTTTGTGACAGGCAGACTTTCCATCCAGACACTTGACACTATTTCGACCGATCAGGCGATTAGAAGGCTCAAAGGGGTTCAACCAAGCACCCGATTTGGGCACGCATTCATTCGATTCACTTGTGCATCGTGTACCTCTCGGGCAACAGTGGTAACCGTCTGCGCAACAATCAGCCTGAAAGGATGACAGCATTTGGTTGGGGGAGAGTGGTAGTGCGCCTTGAGCCAAAGCATACCGCCTTTATAGCACGGGGTGCTTGCAAAAACACGAGCTAGCAGCGTTAGGGTTGAAGGTCATCCTGTTTTGCACAAGCGTGCAGACCATGAAAATAGCAAGAGACCTTGAGACCATTAAATAAGAAATGATCTATTGTAATGCAGGAAATCACATCAAACAGTCTTGGAAACCCTAAGCTTTTATCAATATTTCAAATTCGCCTCTTGAACATACATCGTTTTATGTACCAACAGATTATGCTTTAAAAGAGCAATACAGTATTCAGTTTTATGCCATTCTGATGGGCAATTATGTTCCAGTCATGGCTTAAAAAATACAAGCTGGCTGCATCCTATGCAGAAGGTAGACCTGTGTTGTAGTTAAGGTTGTGGAGGACAGTATACGCAAGCTAGAACTAGCTATCGCGTGTAAGGGAAGAAATAATAGGTACATTCACCGTATGAATTAACGAAAACAAAGTTTGAATAGCGCCAATATTTCAGTGGCTGCATTGAAGTAATTGACGAATAAGTGAGTGAACATTGTATGGAAAAGAAGTGGATAAGCGGGTAGGTGCCGGATGGATGGGTGTAACGGATGCAAAGGATGAACAGGTCTTGAATTGTGGCAGGCAGCAACGAAATGGAAGCATAAGTTTCAAAAAGAAGCCAATATCAGCATGAGTCCCTCCCTCTGACGTGTGAATTGGATGAATGAACCACTGTGGCGCAAATAACTGTGCTACACAATAAAATATCTACAAATGAGACGGTCGTTGGGGCTCCAAGTATGCGGCTACACGGCTACAACACTCGAACTCCCATAATTAGTCCCCATAGAAACGAATAAGTAGCCTTACACACGGGAGCCGATTTATCCCCTCGCTCCAAATCGGTTTCATTCTCGGTAAACTAAAATCCCTTGTTTCTGGCTATGACCTTCAGCAATCACTGACCCAATAATTGGAAAGATACAAAAACCTACACTTTCACAAATAGGCCCCTTCAGAAACCATAAAATCTCACTAAGCGAGGGTGACTGCAGTCAATCAAATGTGACCCTGAGCTTTAAAATAGTGGGAACAAAACAGGTAAACGCATGCCAAAGGCCTCCTGTGATCAAGCTTAGGAATGTAAAGCACTGAATACATCCACAATCAGCAAATGGCTGGAGGACAGGAGCTTCATTTTTCTTTGAATATCCACATGGTAAAAATCATCACTTATTTGACCACTAAGTTGCCCATAAACCTTGTTCACATTAAAAAGAACTATAAAAGCAACAGAGCAATGGAATTCGGTGCGAAGTTAATGGAAGATAACTGATTCCGATGGCACACGTAAACAGACAGGCCGCGTGTGACATAATATCAGATTTAGCAGTGAGACGGAGTAAAAAATAAATAAAAGCCTTCTGAAAAACCATGGGACCGAGTTAAATGTTACAAGTCAATGGGAGCTCAAAAAGAAACAACCTACCTCCTCATAAGGGCAACAGCCCTTAGTACCATCGAACATAATGCAGCAGGTATCGGTGTTGCGACACCCCGAGTCAACCAGAGGGCAGACTCGGCCATCCGGGATGAAAGATGACCCATTTTGGGGCAAAAGACGACAAGACGTGGTTAAAACATCGCACTGGTAACCAGATGGGCAGCAGTGCTCGCCATCATTACAGCAAACGCCCTAGAATATTGGCATCGACAAAATAAATTGAGCTTACACCATCGAAAGGACAACAGAGACTTCCACAGACTGCAGGACAGGAGTCTAAATTGGGTTTGATTTCTATCGCTGGCGCTGTAGTAGGATTTTCGGTAGAAAGCTGGAAAACCCACGTAGGAACTATCAAACCGATTACCTGAGATAGAGGTGGAGACGGGGTAAAGAAGTTCATGAAACCAAAGAATCCAGACTGAATTCTTGTGCAAAAACCATCAGAACCGCAAACAGTGCCTTGCGGACAACAAGAAGTGCCGGATTCACAGCAGATGCCCTATAAAATATGAATAAGGAATCCGAACTAAAATCTACATCGGAAGCTGGACAACATTGAAGATGTCCGTTGGCAGCATTACAGCAGGTTCCAGAAGCGCAAAGAAGGGAACACTGCTCGTTGGCAAGTACAAAGCCTGATATGAGTAGAGTGCACCAAAGAGAAACAGAAACCATCGTTGAGGCTAAAATGACAATAAATGTCGTACAAGGTTAAAACTGTCGTAAACTAATCGTTGTAGCATCAACAATATCTCTAAGGAGAGGACTATTTATAGGAAAACATGAGGCTTACTTGCAATAATCTAATGCTAAAAAAATAAAATTGCATATAAAGCAATTTTTGATTTATAGAAAGAACTTACAATGGTAGAAGCTGAGAAGAGCAAATGTTGTTAAAATCATTTAGCCAAATTGGAACCCCAAATTCCCGCAAGCTAGCCGTAAACCACTTTTTTGCATCATTTACCCGGTTGCGTAGATTTTTACACTTTTCGATTGTATGTTTGAATACTTGTCCTCTGTAACCACCGCATCTTAATTTCTTCGAAAGTGGTTGCTGTGCTCTTAGACTTCCCTGAAGGCAAATTGGTCACAATGCTTGAGAAGAACATGCCTAGTGAGAGAATGAAATCGGACTATTGGCGTGGCTCAGCCGCTGGCCACACGGCGATAGTAAACCGGCCAACGAATTTCCTTTTACCCCAATCAAGAGTTAAGCAAACAATGATCGCATTACATAGCCTTCTCGCGTCAGTCATCGCAACGTAGTCAATGGTAAAAATACTTGGATGCTATCTGTTCCATTTACAACATTTCCATGCAGCTGATGAGACAGTTGACCGCAAATTCACTGAATCTTCTTGCCAATTCTGCTGGATCTGGAGCTTCTTCCAATTTGGGAAATGGACCCAGGTACGAGGGAATCTGCTGATTATCACGCGTGTTTATAGCCAGACTTAGAATACTCTACTAAATGTATACTTACAAGGTGGGGGAAAGGATAGGTAACAGTTTTTTGGAAATAGGCTATCGCGTTCCTTCCCATTGTCGGGGTCTTCATTAAGTTACGGTAAGGGAAATTCTTAACAAAACCTTTTTGGGTGGTTTAAGGCTAGTTTTGCTTCTATTATCAGTAGTTTCCTTGTGAAAAACAAGACTGGCGTGATTATCGAAGTCAGGTGTTTTTAACAGGTTTTCTGTTACGAATTGGCTGCGGTTGCCCCATCCGTAGAATATACCCTTCCTCCAACTAGCTCGACCTTGCTTTTCTCCTACCCTAATACAGCGCCCCAAGACCTCTTTGTAGGCAAAAAAAATGGCATAATACTTGGCAGAAAGTGTACGCTTGGCAGGCACCCGTCCAACGAGAAGGCTCCGGTAAATTAAGTAACCATAGCCTAATTAAAGGGCAAAAAACAAACGCATTGCAGAAGGTGGTTCTGGCTTTAGGTAGATATTCTCTGGCCCATTGTGGATCAGATATGAGCCGAATTTGCGGGCATGAGTGAATCGTCGAGGCGCATCATTAGTGTTAGGGCTAAATACCCCAAACACCTTATCGCCTAGGCTTTGTTGAGGGTAGTGTAGTGGGGTGTTCGAAGTACGTCCTAGCACTCGACCAATGTCGCCTGTCGCATAATCCTCCTTACTGTCCTTTCGAAATTTAAGAAGTTTTATCACCTGTTTTTGAAGGCTTACTAAGACGTTAAAGGAAATACGGAGGGCTAAAGTATAACGTGAAAATCTTTTCATAAGTCATCGCGGTACTAAAAACGTTTATTCCAGCAGCTAATGGTATGCTTTGACAGGTTGTTTAACTTAACTCTTGACTGGACAAGAAACTGAATCTTCGCACTTCCACTTACGCTGGGAGGCTTTCATATCTCTCAGCCCCTCTGTACCTTAGTAACGTGTTCTTGCCTATGCTGCTGCTACTTCTTACCACTTTGGGAGATTGCTTCCTTCGTCACTTCCCAACGTAATACATATGTCATTTTTCACAGATCGCTGCGATATTACGGGGTAACTACGTCTATTAGTACCTCAAGGCTCTCGAAACTTTTCCTCTTGCAACAGAACGTACATGGACTTCACATTTAACAATATATTTTTAATAAATAATCGACCTTGTTTGGTGTATTGTCATATTTCATTGACAAGATCCGTGAGTCTTGGTTATGATGACAAATACTCAGCAGTTACTTGTTCTCAGTTCCTTCAAATAGCACTGATTTATCAACCCCATATGTCGCTCTTGCTGCTTGGCATGCGGTGGTAAAAGGTCGTCTTGGCTCAATGTTCAATGAAGCCTCGTATGTTTGATCATCACTTAGTAGCCGAGTTGGATCTAATAGGTAATCCACAACCTAAAAAGTGCCTCCAGTCCACAGTTGTGACTCACCTCTTGCCTAAGTTTAATCATATAGGGCGTTTGGGTGTATCTCCTTATCTCCATGAGTACATGAGCCAGCTAAAGGAGCAATAGTGACTTGGAAAATCAGTATTACCATTCTCATCTTGCAGAAATTTATCAAACCATGTTCAGTAATATCCAATGCGCCCTCTTCGATGAAGGAGAGATCCGTCAGGTACATGCCCAGATAGGGTATGCACGGTGGGTCACAGCTGGAATAAAATAACTACTAAGTCAGTAGCAGTAGCAACAACACTCGTAACTCCAATCGCAATTCTCAGCATACCGATGGAGCCGTTCTCGCATGTTCTTAAACCTCGCGTTTGCAGCCACCAAAGTTAGAAGCTTGTCAAAGGACTGCTTAGACTGTTTTGAAACCACGTCCCAGGTCGCCTTCAGTCGGTGGACGGAACTGTTCTCCAAAGCCGCGCAAATTTGTAAAACTCCATTGTAGTTCTGCAAGCACCGACATATATCAGCAATTGCAATCCACTTTTCAATACAGGCTGCACGATCCGAGATTTCTGAGCGGGTAATGATCTCCGAAACAACTAGTTTACTGACTTCATTAAAGCGTTTTGTCACCAGCATCACGTGAGGCGCCTTGGTCTCCTTTCCATCCTTCATCCATACCTGATTCAGTAGTTCTCTGCAATACGGGCAGATGGTTATAGGTTGGAATTCAGAGCAACCTTATCAAACAAGAAGTGGAGACTTACTGCGTTTTTATCGACCGGAAAATGTGGAAATCGAGATAAGTTAGCTCCTCCGCGATATCTAGTGCTGGTATTGTATCGAAGTCCTCCTTTGATGGGACCTTTGAAGACAAAAAAAGGTTTACGGATTGCATAGCAAATCTGTGTTTGCTAATTTTGTCCTTTAATTGGTAGAAAACTATTTGAGTCATCACAAACGAAGAAAGTTGTTGCCAGTGTGGACCGCCTGAATTTATTTCCATTAGTCAGGAGATAAGTAGATGGGTTTGAGTAGGACACGTTTTCTTTCTGGAGTTGTTTTCTAATTATTCTAGTAATTTTCCCGCAGGCAAGTCACTAAAACCTGTTAGTGCTTTTTTATGTATACAACAAGTCAAATTTATTTGGGTAGCAACTTGTGTATTACGGGGATGCTGTGGGTTTTTAGACGATTCTAAAACCAGTCCAATAAAAAATGCAACAAATTTTCTCAACATTACCCAAATTTTTGTAAAATCTTAGGGGAATGGGCACACATTTTGGCTTTCTTTTAGTACCTCACTGTCTGACCAATCAAAAAAGGCCAAGTTAACACCTCGGCTTTGCTATTGGTTGAAATAAGTGGGTGGATTTTAACCGAAAAAGTCAACTAAAAGAACAAACTTGCTTGTAATGGAGTCATGAGAACGTCTAGATCAACATGACATTCGACCAACTGATCGTTGAGCATCTCCTTGGAAAGCTGGAAGGCCACCTTTCGATTCGAAACATTCAGTCGAGGGTTGTGAAGTAACTCCTCGAGCAGAACCTGCATTTTGGACTTGAGTAGGGCATCGCAGTCAAAATCCTGAATAAATGGAAAACGGAAGACAAATAAGCCCGTCATTGAATCGGAGGAAATAGTGACAGTTTATTGCCGTTAGTTGGAGCGATTTGGCTTTTTATTCAAGCAACCCACTATCTAAGAAATAGAATAATCGTCTACCTACCTCGGGATACTTCGTGATCCAATGTCGCGCCACGTTTAACACCCTCAGTACTGTCATACCCGCCACCACAGCCTCTCTTCCCTCCTCTGTGCTCGGTGATGTCAATCGAAGGAAATGAAACTCATCCCCTAATGTCGCCCTTCCCGGGATGGATGCCATAGTTGTCGTGGGTGGCGTTTTTTCTAAGTGTGGTGTAGACACAACAGTATTTGCGGACGTTACTAAATTTGTTGCTATTGCTGTTTTTAGTGGGGATCTTTGGATGGCGGCTGTGCGCTCATGATGAGACACTCGAGTCGAACCGCTGGCAGCAGTGGCTATTGCGAAAGCTTTCACTGCGGCCCAGTTGCTTGATCTTGGAGAGGAACATTGAGAAAATGTGATGATTTTGCAGATAATCAGAAACTTTATCTCTCAAATATTGCTCATGGTAAAAGTATTTAATTAAGCACTTTGTCACCTTCGTCTGGACAGTCGTGCAGAGGTTATGATAGCACCCGCTTTTGGAGGGCGACGATAGATCGGCATGTCGCATGCGTAACTCACGTGGCTTCGTTGTCGAGTTAAGCTGGTTCTGCCCCCTGGAAATGAACACAATATACTTGCTACTTAAAAGTAATAGGTAGCTACAGATTGCGATGCTTGACCATATTGTCAAGAGGTTAATTGACATGGGAGGGAAGAATGCGGGTAAATCGGGAACAATGAAGCTTTCGATGGTATGTGTACTTAATAAAGGAAAAAAGGCAATTTAAGAAGCAGAAGCATAACCGGATGACGAATATAGTGGATAGCACTCGCCCTTCCATGCAAACGCAGAGAGGGGAACCGACTTGAGATGTGTAAAATTCATACTTTCACGAGCGCTGTTTGAGGCTTTTTGCGCGTTTTCCAGGATACTGGGCGCAGAAGTTGAAACGGAATGGCGTTCGATGATTGGCAGATTTGGCATGAAGGTACTTTGATAGTCCTAAAGTGATGGTAGGGCCAAGGAAGAAGCTTTACTCTTTTTTTTAGTTATTCAGTCTAACAGTAGGGGAATGGAGGATCAAGTAACTCTTAAAAGTTCGCTTTTTGAGAGTACCATCATTTTCTCTGCCTTTAAACAAATGGTAGGTTAGAGGACCAGTAGTATAAAGAGAAGTATTTAAGAGTTAACACACCTTCTCCTAAGACTGTCACCTTTAATTTAATCTGCACTTATTGCTTTAAATGGCCTCACCCTGTTCCCGAAGAAGGACATCAGTGGTGAACCAGCATTAGCGCTGGGTAAGATGAATTCCCTCGTACTGAACTGTTTCCTCGTTTCTGTTTCTCTATGCTCCACTTTCAGTGCATCTAAAATTCCACACCGAAAAATGCTTGTGAATTGAAACTCACCATCTCAAAGCTCGCATCTAATTAGCTAGGCGAAACGAATGTTAAATTACAATAAACCTACCCATCGGACTAAGTCGTACAACAGCCGATTTCTCTGCTTCAAGGGTGGAGTGTTTTCTATCGCCTTCCCCCTCCACCCCCTCCTCCTCCTCCTTCTCCTCCCTTGCCTTTGCATCTCCTTGAATTCTACTCCCTCCGTCATGTTCTTTGGTATTAATGATTTCTTTGGAGTGTTCCAACAAGTTCGAATTGCCAATTTCCTTCTTTTCATTTGGCAGTAAAGCAAAAGCGTTTTTTCGGGAATGAAATAAACAAGTGAGTAATGTGTGTTCTGCATTTTTACCAGTGCTTTATACTGAATCGTTTGTCTTTTAATACTCACGAATTACCTTATCTTTCCTTAAATGACACCTTTTTTCGGTAATAAAATAAATGGATTTCTTAGATAACTGGTACTTACCACCCCTAACCTCTACCTCTGTCTTATCTTTGGCGTCCTCTTGATGACTTGAGGAGTTCGATGTGCATGCAAATGGCAGCCCGAAAGCCCTCACAACAGGAGGGACGGTAGGACGAAACAATGAACAGACGGATTATGAGAATGTGATAAGATCCTGCTTGCTTATTATTTTGTGTTTTTCCTTGGCTATCCACGTTTTATAACGTGAGGCAAAGGTGTTGTATGATAAAAAGCAAACCATCACAACCATCACATGTTCATTCATTCAGTGCCTTACTGATTAATGGAATGCAACATTAAGAGGTACAGATGAACCCTAAAAACTGGCCTGTAACTAAGGCGTTTGTGGTGGCGACTCTGAACCTACCGCATTCATGGTTGGTGTCTCTACCACCTCCACTGAATCATGGAAAGTTTCCATGAGACCCGCCTCACTACTGCCCTCAGAGGCTTCGGGGAACCGAAAAATCCTTGATTTATTATCCTCTGATGCACTCCGAACCCTCCGCTTTTCTGCATCCTCCTCAGACTCGCTACCTCCACCTAAAGTTTTAATTACGTAAGCGCCAATTTCAAGACACATTCCCTTAACCCTACGGCTTTTTAACTCACTTTCGTGTTCTTCTTCCTTCAGAACATTTTCAGTGACCAGATTTTGACGCTGAACAAAGGTCTGATGCCTGGTGACATCGAGCATACCTGTGGATACTCGCCTGCCACCCTTAATTCTGGCAAGAAAGCTGTCGTTGTGATGCTGTTTAGCACATCGGGTTCCAGGCCTAGAATTTTGCGAGTAAATAATTATTACTGAAAACTGTAAGTAGGCAGATCTTTAGATAACAAAATGCTGGTTATGTATTTAGGTCCCTAGGATGTCCTCTCGACAGACTGGGAATAAAACTCTGGCTCAAATATTAGGGAACAGGGCCATAGAATTGAGATAATGAATACGTGGATGAGTCAATGAAAAGTAAAGGGCCGAAACTGGGAGGCTCAGGTACATTAAAGTAGGTAAACTGCTAAATGGCCTGATTGAGTAATTGCAAATAAATGAGTGAATTTGCTATGAGTTGATGCCCAGATACTCTTGTCTATAAAAGCCGAATGTATCTCCTGAATGAGGTTTTCTGGGAGGAATTTGCAAGAGTGCTAATTTAAAAATACTTTGCAGACTTCACGAAACCAAATTTTTCAATGATTCCAAGCCTTATTCTTTTTCCTAGTTCTGTAGGCATCCTAATCAGGACTGGTTTGGGGTGGAGGGAAGAAATGTCGAAAAGCACTTTGATAGATAAATTATGTACAGGTAGATGTCGGCAATAGACATGGATTCGGATGCATCCGCATAGACTGATGGATGGCTTGCTGACCAGAATGAAATATAAGCGGGCGGAATGAATGAGTGAGCCCTAGATCAAGGTGCACGGATCTGGAAACTGCAGCATTACCTTGCTCGTAGCATGGACTCAAAGAGACCGAGATTAATTTTTGTTGAAGCCAGTTGAAGTGACGGATCTCGAAGGACACAGCGAAGCACAGCTATGATTGTAAGTCCAGTGGTGAATACGCGGTAGGTGAGAAGGAAGGTGTTCAGGTAGTCAATTGACTGAAACCGCGGATCCAAGAGGCGATCCAAGAGACGGCCTAAGGTGCCATGGCGGACCTTCACAAGGCAAAGTAAGGATTTAATGATTATACTGTCAATTTTTATTGCCAATAAAGGTATGCTAGGGCCCTTGAGAGGTGCTTTGAACTCAAAATAAACGAGCGCCGACGTAAGATGGCTTCCAAAGTAACCCACTTATTGATACTTCCAGCTAAAGCTCTTTTTCACTTTCCCACTTTTAGGTCGTGTAGGTTAAATGGGAAGTGGACGAACTAGTTATTATTTTGTTGGAGCGCTCAGTGGCTGTTTCATTAATTTTTTCGAGCATATATGCTGAATTTTGATAGGAATTCAAGGTTAAGGAGGGTCCTTGAACAGGTTGCGTGGTGCTTAAACATGCTGCGATAATAGAACGCACCATCGAGGAATGCCTCGAGCAAATGAGGTAAGACAGATGGTAAGCGGGAGGTTCGAAGAAAATCCCACCATTGAAAGGCCGATGGACTGACCCGTTCGCCAACACTTGCTGGTCTAATACATAGTGGCTGTCTTTAGACGGCCTGTGCACCGTCTATTACAAGCATTCAGAGTAGGTACTACCTCTTCTTCCAAAGATTGAGATCTTTCCCCATGGGAGGGGTGGAACGCTGACCAAATCGCTCGTTCTCTGGAGGTCAAGAGGTAGGACTGAGTTCCAGCCAAAATGGCTTACTATACAGTCCAAAGGTTTCAACGAAACATTCCTTCCTCAGGAAGAACCAAGAATGGTCGACTAGCCTAAAGGGATCGGACAAGATGTGGACGGAATAGCTGAGAGGGTCTCGTTCCCATCTCCTGTACTTCCCCCAAACTCCTCCAAATTCCATTTCAAGAAGGCAGTGGATAAATCGGGTTGAAATGAGACAGCAATGTCAACTTCATTTTCCTGAATCAGCCTCGTACTTGCAATGCACAGATAGAGTTTTCTAGCTGAGCTTTAGGGAAGTTTTTTTTAATTCTTGCCAATGTTTTTCCCACAACTCAACGATTATTCTCAGTTGAAGCATGAATGAAGTGGAGTCGGAACCCTCCGCCGTCACTCCAGTGCCTTGGAGACAAGCGCGTACCCACGAAAGCCCTTGTTTCTTGAATTTGTATCTGGTCACAAGGCGCCATTTACTTGCCTTATTTTTTCCTTTTATCATTTGAATACTACAGGTGCTTATCCGACAGTCCTCTGCTTTGTATTGCGAAGTATGATTTCATGTGACAATATGTTGGATGAGGCTTAAAGTTGTTTCTGGACAATGCTAAACACTAGCGGAATCATTTTTTAACTTTCGATGGTTGTGCAGACCGAAAAATTCCTAATCAAAAGCATGGACCGCAAGTAGATGTAAAAAGGCGATTACTTGAGGCATTTTGCACGAGTTCCTTGTTGACCGGTACTTAATGTCAGGACAGTCTTTGAAAAGCCCCGGGTCCAAACTAGAAAAATACATAAAGGTGCTTGATAAAACAGCTTAATTAAGTAAAATATCCAATCCTGGTTACTGTCGATTGTCCCTTTGAACCCACCGAACTGAATAAGGCATGGAGATCGATGACACCTCGGAATGCGCGATACTCAACATATCACTGTAATGTAGTTGTTCAATGCACTAAAATTTAAAAAAAATACTTTTTGTCCCATAGAGAGTAGCGCTGGTGTTTCTTTTCTCTTGTACCGCCTCAAGGGACCATTCAAGTCAGTAAAGTATCTAAGCAACTCGTTTCGTTTATAAAAGCATATAGCTGTACTTAAACTCTGACAGCGCTACCGATCTTCGAACCTGACTTATATCCGAGCACCAGGCCTCCTTTTCTTGCAAATTGGAAGCTACTAGCCAAATACTGCTGGCGCCCTCCCCATCGCCCGGCCATGTTATTTGAAAAACGAGGTTTCCGTAGCTTCTGAGGTGGTGATCGGGGTTGGCTGCCGATGAGGTGGACATCATTGAGGTGATATGTGCAGGACTGTCATCACCAGAGTCGTCGGCGACAATTTTGCGAGTGAAGGAGCCCGGGCGTGTCTCTCGCTTTGACTTGCCTCAAAGACGAAATAAGTGCTACTAATTAGGTGTAAGTAGCAGAAGAAAACGACGGAAAATTAAACATGGGAAGGCATTAAATTTCCCCTTCTTAGCCAAACAGGGTTAAAAACTGCTCTGCACATTTCAATAACTTTCTATAAAATAAAGAGGAGGAGCTAAATGTCAGGCTCAGCAGATTGGTTAGATGCACCGGAATTAACACATTTTATCGACAAAATTACCAAAGTTTGAAGTAGGCTGTTTTTTAATGTAAATTCAAGTAATAAATGGCTTGGCGCCTAAATCTTAGTTTCAATGGCATCTATCCAGCAAATCCACTAGCGAGGTTTGTAAATTAAGATGAGTTAAGAGTAGGAAGGAGAATATACGCTGTCCAAGTGCATCTTCCCATCCTCATTCTAGTCGCAGCAACTCAAGGAATGACTATCGCGTCGTCACTTGAACTTTAAGGTCATATGGAGAACAGAAGGAGGTTACGGACCATAATTAGATGGACGAAAGTAAAACGGCTGGCGCCAACCCAGGTCGTCCATTTCGAGAGGCCAAAATTCTTGGATATAAGTAGTAGTTTACAGCATCCTAGTGTCTTTTGGTTAGCTCACAGGAAAAGAATATCCTCCCTTGAACTTAACAACATTTTGTTGTTTTCCCGTTTTTTTCTTTAGATTACATCCTTCACAGTAGAAAGACATTGAAAGGAATACCTGCGCAATCACCTCCCGTAGTGCCTAGTGTCAGTGCGGCCAGCATCAACGACCCATGCGCCAATTTGGCGGGAATCAAATTCCATGGCGGTGACGCTGGTGTGGGCTGTTGATGTTGCTGCGGTTCCGTAGGGCTTAACTCCTCTTGTCCTCCAAAGCTGCAAACACTCTGTGCCCCTGAGACGGGGCTCGGACCGCTTTCAGGGGTGTCGGTAGGTGGTGGAGAGCCATAAACTTTAAGAGGATATTTTCTATTCATAGGCAGTAGAGATTTGCTCAGAAGGAGGCTCGATGATTAGACCTGCTTCATTTCCACTTACCACTCTCGTCCTGACTCAAGTCGAACGGCATTTCTTCAACGAGGGTGCAACCTTGTAGCGGAATTTTGCCATTTTTCTGAGAGAAGAAAGGAAAAGTGCAAACCCATGGTATGGCATGGGCTTCCTCCTTCATGAAATTATGCGTCTGTCCTTTTAAACGTTCTCCTTTTTATCTCGTTCCAGGGGCAAAGCTGACAATTGTCTAGGTACTATAGAATGTGGGTTTTACAAGCTGTAGGTTGGTGTGTACCACTTATTTGGTGATTTGCATATCTGGCTCACTGTAGTGTCGGTTGAACCTGATATGACACAAGCTCGTTGGACGCAAAATTTTACATGCTCTTGGTCATAGAATAGCAAAATTTTCTGAGAAAATTTGTCAATCATAAGGAGTGAAAGGGATGAGAGGATGGCTAAACCCCAGGAGAGGGGCACTGCTAACTGAACTAATAAAGCCCCAAGTTCCAAGCCTAATTATGGCCCATAAAAACGCTCTGACTTAGAAGTGAAGGAATTACGTCCCATTCTCTTTTGCTTTGTTCGTGTCATAGTCGCGTGTGTTTCAAAAGGTGGTCAGCTATGAATAGGTGGTGTGGATGGCTATCCACGTACAAGATAATCCGTGAGGCTTCACATTTACATGGAAATTCAGTAGAAAGTGCTACTACAAACACGACATGGGAAAGAATGACCTTTTAAAACAAAGTGCATCAGATCGAAGATTACTATTTACGTACAAAAAAGACACCTCCATTTTTAACAATGCAGTTAGGCAAGAAGCCTTGATTTGCGTATTTTATTAAAAATGGAAAAGAGCATTAAGACTCCTCTGACAAACAAACTTTTTATGCTAAATTCCACATAATAAGAATTAAAAATTTAAGAAAAGCTAAATAAATTAGACTTGAAATAGATCTTGAGAGATTGCTTTCTACTTAATCCCTTTTAAGTAGACAAAAGTGCATTATTCGATAGCGTAATGTTAGGCTTGACAACTAGACAAAATAGATGACTATTCCACAACAGATCATGACTACTTACAGTGAAAAAAATAATAGCCTCTTCAAAGTCGTTTGGTTGAATTTTTACTTACCTTAGCCAATTTGAGTCGTCCGGAATTTATTCTCGTTGCAATGAGAAGGTGGTTCGTGAAGAGGAAGACCTGCCTTAACCTCTCCTTTTTCTCACACGATGAGGAACTCAGTTGAGTGATTCGTGGGCAGGGATAGATTGCCTTGTTCATTGTCACCTGCACTAGAGTACCTGACGTAGGCCAGCAGGATACAAAGCACATGAACAGGTAAACCAAACCATGACCTGCCAATGCTAAAGCTTGTGTTTATGGATTGAGGATCAGCTTTAGATTAAATTATGGAGTTGTTTCGCTCATACGACGCTGTCTAGCTTCAAACCTTGACTAAGTACCGTGGTAGATAGAAACGCTCAACTTTAAGACGGTTGTGTGATGATCGAATTTAAAAAAAAGACCTTTTTAAAATGTAAAATTTAGGCTCACTAGTGTAATTCGTGGTTGTTGGTGTGTATGCGTGCTGCATGCAACTTTTCAGCCTCCTCGCTTGCTAATCTACTACATCACGGACTAAGGTTATGCCATTAGAAACTGTGCTGCATAAACAAACTACTAATCTAAAATTCATACGCGACCTATTTCTAGTTAGGATTTCGAAATTAAGTCCGCACATATTGTAAGGTGTGTTCCGAGTTCCACTAATCCCAAGCCTTCCCATCACGACTAAAAGCTAGGGCTAAATGCGGTCGACATATTCCACCAGGAGCATGGCAGGTCCCACGCTTCGTTGTCTACAGATTGTCTACATTAGAGATCAAGATCTCTTGAGGCACCCGATACCGTCCGTGCATATGCGTATCACTCCAGAAACAACCCTTTTGCTCTAGGATCGTTAAAAGTAAAACGAGAAAAATCTCCTCAATAGAGTTACGAAGTAAGTTTAGTAATGTCTTACAAACAGAGGTAAAAAATGAAGTGGTTAAAACATTGAAGGCTGGAAAGCAACTAACTATTTATAAAACAAGGAAAACAAAAGCAGTCAGTTCATGATAACGCAATAACACCAATACTACTCATGCAGCAATAGTAGATTCACCCTGTCTCACAAACACCTGATTTGCATCGAGGAGGATATCACACCCATCGGAAATCATACGCTCGATCGCGAGGTTCTTGCGAATGTTCTCTGTGTCACTAACCTCATCATGAATCACCTTTCAAAGGAAGGTAAATAAAATGAGGTTGTTTATGCAATCGAGCTAAAAGAAGGGAACCTACTTGAGACAGTGTCTCCAATTTCCTCTTTGCATACTCCAAATTCGTTCTATCGACATGTTCGTGAGGTGTGTGGGCAAGAATTTCGTGCAATGTGACGAGATAGCGAGGGATCTGTAATTGGATAAGATTGAGGGAAACGTACTACTAAATACATTAAGTAGAAGTTTTTGCTCCAAAACATTTAAAATGAATTTATTAATTCTTTTGCTACATTTAGAGGATTTGCAGGAGGTTGAACACTGTAGATTAAGCTTTCACGCACCAAAGAACCCCCTAATCATTTCTCTGCTGACAGGACCTCCTTCCTTTGATGTATGCCGATGGAGATTAATTTGTGCTCCTGGTGCGGGCACAGCTATGTCCACGACAACTCGTGCATGATCAAATGCTAATATTGTCGCCCTAATCCACTACTACAGATAATTACGCAGTAGTCTTTACCACTGAGTGACGACCACTACCTTGGCTTATCGATAAAGGATTCCCTTAATCTGACGCAACGTGTTCAAAATACCGCATTCTCTTCTGAGGAGCCAAAAAGCACAGTTTTTGTGCCTTATTTTGGTAAATAAGATATGCAAAAAAAGTCATTTACCTAACATTTAAAGGTGAGTAGCAATAATCAGGGATTTCGGAAATCAGACTTGGCCTCACAGTGGAATCCTTGGGATACAAAAGCTTAAGTACTTATAAAAAGTTACGAGTTTGTCACAGACACTTGATTTTAGGTTGTGTATCCACTAAACGAAGCAGAATCTTGATTTCCTTTATTTTTTGCCTCCACCGGATATCGTGACCTTTCTTTCACAACTGTACCACCTTAATAAACATAAATCTTCCTTCCTACTACTACAAGGCACCGTGAAGTGGAAGAAGACCTAGAATGCCACACCTGTAGCGTTAGTAGAGAAAATCTAACCCATAAATCTCACCAACTTGATCCCTTTGGCCGATTTCTAAGACCTGATTTCTCCTGGGGAATGGCTGAGTCTCTGAGGGCTTAATCAAGTGCATGGCATGTTTGGCGGTTCGCACAATTTTTCAGTTTATTTGAGAAATACAAGTCAGCAACAATGGCAACATTAAACCTGAATAACTAAAAAGGAACGTTTGACTGCTGTTTGTGACACACTGAAAAAGACAAGTGATTTGGGCGAACAGATGATACCTTTCCCACTTGCTAAGCGGCTAAAATAATTCAGTCGGGGCGGTTGAGCAACCATAAGGTACAAAAAGCTGGTGTTAAGGAAATGGCATTAAATGAGTCCTCGGCATGATGACAAATGTTTCACTCATTTATTGTGCACCTGTTTTGATTAATACCGATCGGTGCAACGACTTGTGCATGAAGTCGAATCGTTTAAGAACACCCTTCCTGCCCCAAGTTGTGGAATGCGTTTGCATATTGCGGTTCGGTAATAGGAACAGACATACAACTATGTTGCCACAGCTTGCGCAGAAGTTTGACCTGGAGGGGTGTCGGAGATGTCATTCGAGAAAAAAGGTAAGCAGTTTATTTAGCAAAGTTTTGGTATGCCTTTCAGTATCTTGCACTTGATTAAAGTAAAGATCTTATGGACAAAAATTAAAATAGATTTAGCTAAAAAATTTTAGCCAATGTGGCCTAGATCTATTAAGCTACTGAAGTTCAATTTAAGTAGATAGCTCAAGCTCACTTGATACATAGGAGAGGTGAGGAAGGATTCAATCGACCTCCCCTCACATTGCGATTTCTCCTCGCATCGTTTTAGTGTTCGAGTGAACTCCTCCTTCATTTTATACTCGGCTAGGACTTGAAGCGAATAGTGATGATTGCGGACGTATTCCTGATAGACGCCCAACATTGGCAGCAGCATGTCAAAGAGATCGCCTGTAAATTAAAATGATAATAAGAAGGCGCCAGTGACCAGTTAATTTAGACGATTTTAAAAATTACTTTACTAAATACGGATTTATTTGCCGTTCAAGATGAATTATTTTCGTGCCCAATGCTGTTGCCAATCCCCCGGGGTGCAAACGAACCTACAAATGCTTTTAATCTGTGAACTTTTAATTTCCAGACCCTATAAAGTAGGATATTTTCCTTTTTATGCGTTTTTTATTGCTTCCTATAAAGATTACAAGAGGGTGGAGTGGACAGTCACAAATTCTGTGACAATCGGGGCGAGCGCAAAAACTTCAAAAGATCACCCGCTCAATTGAGGAGTCGCAAGCGCCAAGGACGCCAGACTTAGGTGCGATAAAGTATAGTGCCAGCGGAGACACTTTTATTGAGCACCGAATCTTCAGTCGGAGCGGACGGCTTTTCGCCTTCCCTGCGCACTCACTTCATTTCCCAGTTGGCTTTGAAATGGCTTCTGTTTTGTTTCAAAAAGCTCAACCAACTTTGTTACAAACTGCTCAAAAGATGATGCTTTGCTCCTAATCAAAGGGACAAATGATTCGCTCAAATTTAATTGTTGAAAACTTAGTAATTAGTAGAACGAAGGCAATTAAAGGCGTTTCGTGAATGGGAGGAGGAGGAGGAGGAGGTGAAGTGGGAAGCGCTGTACATGCTTTTCCTTAAGCGTGACTTTGGCGGGTGAACAATTTGTTAGCCTTAGATTGATCCAGCCTCCAGTCCTTCGCAAAGAAAGGATATTCAATTCGGAATTCTGGTTAGGGATGCCAATCTGTGATTTGTTGCTCTAAGCCACCTCCTATCTTACCCATTTAATTGACTGTCCCACTTTGCGGTGTGATTGGCTGATGGTGGAGGATGAAAGGGAAGCTGAGGCGGTGCCATCCCCCTCGTCTTCTCCTCGTCTCCCCAGCCAGGTCCCATTCTTAGGTGTATAATATCCACCCGTACACAAAGGGGGAGCATGAAGGTCATTTCACACCACTAAACACTCAACAACCAATCATGGATGAGGTGGGGGTGGGGAGGGGGAGGGGGGGAGATGAAGACCAGCAAATTGTTAGGGCTTCTCTTGTTAATGCACGTGGGGCCAATTAATACTCCCTCCTGTCATGACTTTTTGGTCGACACAGAGGCATCAACTAATTATTTCATTATCGCTTGTGTTAAAGGTAATTAATATTTATTCTTCCTCCTCTTTTTTAATGCTTCCTTATTTTAATTAATCCTGACATCTTAATTTTGTGTAATGGAGTCCTCGCACAAGTGAGGTGCCTTCTTGGGGGAATGATTTGTTACCTCAGTCTAACCGCTTACTTGCAGTGCGCTTTTCTTTTCCACCTTAGCAACGAGATTGGACTTGAGGTGGACAGGCAGTACGCTCACCTTACAGCGACCAGACTTATTTGACATGCGGTGACATGGGAGGTGCAAGTGGGCAGGAGGTTGGAGGAAGGGGGACAAACTGTAAAGATTAGCGCCTTGTAGCGACCCACATTATGCAAACAATAAATTAAAAAAGACAATACCGGTAGTTGTTTGCAGTTCTTGGCAAAGTAAGAAGTCTTAGGCTGTTAATTGTGATGAAGCCCAACCGGGAGAAGGAAGGGGAACGGTGGTTGTGAACACCGTCTCCGGCACCCTATTATCAATAGAGCCCAGGTAGGCTGAATGCCAGGTCATATTGGGGCTTTTGAACCCGCCTATGCGTCAAAAGGCTTTTGGGAGCGTTTCGGTGGCCTTGACCTTGTCTACCTTCATTGTGCTACTCTAGATCCATGTCTGTGTACCCACAAGTGAAGGATCGTAATCACACTTGTAAATGGCAAGCCTTTTCATATGGAAATGCTCTGAGAAGGTTTGGAGGAAAGCAGGCCAGATCAAAGTCCATTTTCTTTCTGGTGGATTAAAGGGGCAGAAAAGTGGTGGGAGGAGACAACTCGCTCGGGAATGTGGAATACACTGGCGCCTCCCACTACGAGAGGCATTTCATACGTCAGTAGAGTGTTTTCTACTGAGAAAAGAAGGCTAACATTTTTTAAACAAACAATCGCAACTAAATTTACTTATAAAAGGCCTTAAAGAAGATTAAAAAGGTCACCAAGTGTTGGGGGTAAACGCACGAGTCGTGCACTGCACCACGATGGCACGCTTGACAGATGAAGTGGTAAGGAAGCTAACTTATTCCCTAGTAAATTTAAAAGCATAAATGTTGATGTTTGTTTCTTTTTGATTCAAAAAATGCACATCTTGCAGGCAATTTTAGCCTGCAGGTTAAGTCAACCACAGCTTAATCCTCGAAAGGCAGAGTCGGAAGTCGGTTAAACGAATGGGGTTTCAAATGCATATGCAACTACCTTTCTTTGCTGACAAATTTATTCGAAATTTGTTGGATTTTAAGTAGTGCTATATAGGAGTGTATCATTTAGGCAACAACCTTGGAAATTTCGTAAATCATGAGCAGATTAAAACAGGAAGAAGCATACTACTTTTGATTTTTAAGCGACCAGTGGGATCGGTATGCTTCTAAAAAATTAAGTTTGTTTTGAAAAACATTGAGAACTCCATAGATTCTATATGTATTAGGATTTCATAAAACCTATTCAAATTTAGTGATTTGCAAAATAGACGGAGAATGACGACCAAAAGCCCATCATTTTATAAGTACGCCAGTTTAAAAACAACACGAAAGTGTGGACTCGTTGAAACCTATCCATCACGCCGAGAGGCACCAATTCAGGTGCTAATGTACGAGACGTGACTATTAATAAGCAAGTTAACTTCATTCATCCTCCAATTCGCTAAGACTTTGCTCCTCAAATGCATACAAGTCAGGCATTTACAGCGCCTTGATCAGCAGGTTGTTTTGTAAAATAAATGAATGCACAGTTCTTTACAAAAATGGCTAAAGTTCACAAAGCAAATTAACCATTAAGGGTACCAATTCTCTCACCCATCTCCTCTGATGTCACAAGGTGTTCTGTGGTGAAAGTTGTGCCACAGCGCCAGCATTCCTTATGTGGCACTTACTACATTTTAAGGCCATGAGGTTAATTGAGGTGTGCTGTTCCAGACCTACTGAAATGTGCATCTTAACCTGTTTCAAAGGCCTTAGGACTGGCAACATAATCTACGGTTCGAAGGTAGTTTCCGATGTGATACTGCGAGTCAAGAACTGATGCAAGAGCGCCTACTGCTTACGTCACGGATGTGTGACACCAGTACTTTCTTTTCCGAGTCTAACATCGGACAGGTAAGACGCCCTCTCCTTACTTGTACATAGGAAAAATGCATGTCCCAAGGGAAACGAGTGAATGAGTGAGTGAGTAAGTGAGTGAGAGGTGTGTGTGCCCCGATGTAAACACATCAGGTAAACCAGGTGGGTGACATTTAAGGCTTCCCTCTACCTAACAAATTCAAACTTCATTTTACTGTTAAAGAAGGTTTTCAATGGTCCCCTATTGTCTAGTGTTTGAGGGAAGGTGAGAGGGTGAGGCAGCTCGGCATATTGTTTCTGGAAAAGTGAACTTTCACATAGATCAGCACTTCTTAGTCCCGTCTTGTAAGTGGTGCGTGTTTGTCCCAAGCAATGGGGGCACTGTGGTCCACTTCTTGGAGAGGGAATAGTTGAGTCCTAGGTTCACTCCACATACTCATCGCGAAAACATCCAAAAGTTGGGAAAAAAAACTTGTTCCAGAACACTATCAGCAGTAGCCAATCAGGTGAAAGGAGGTCGCATTGTGGGAAAACAATTCACATTTTAGGAACTCGCATGCAAGGCGTGCTGATTGTTGTATTTCTTGACATGTAACAAGGTTGTTATAAAATACGAGTGGAGCAGAAATGGAGGAGACTGGGCTTAAGTCCGCCATTCTGCTTCAAGAAGGTCACTCGTACCTCCTTTTTCCAAGAGAATTGCAAAAACTTTTTGGGAGACTTGTTTACTGCTACTACTACTACCCAATGGGTTAAATAGCATTTCTGCTTCCTCCCTCTTTTTTTCCCATTACCGGAAGTCCCTGTGTTTTGCTCGAAGGAAAAAAAACAACTTCCTGCCTGCCTTTTGCTGGATTTTCCAAGTAGTGAGGCGAAATTTGGTGGACATATGATTAGCCTATTCAAGACTATTGGGTCTCCGGTTTTCACCTCTCCGACACGATATTGTAGCTTTAGGCAGGGCAAATTAGTAGCAGGCTTGTGTACTTTCAAGAGAACCAGTTCAGAGAGGCTCTGTGGAGAGGCCTTTCCGGGCTCCGCTGTAAAGCGAAGGAATTTTGCTTAAGGCCGAGTTGACTCGCAACTTTGTTACCATGCTTTCAAAAAAATTTGGTGCTCTCCGGTTGCATTTGATTGTACACTTTACTTGAATTCAGTTTTGAGTAAACAAAAGGGGAGACTCTACTTTCCTGCCTTCTGTCTGTCCATCCAACTCCGGTGTGGCCCACAAAAATTAATGAAGCTGTTCAAGTTACTGAAAAATTGGGCACTGAAATTGGCAAATAATTGGACACTATAAAATATGATTCTCGCCCGAAATCGTATCAAACCAATGCAGTGATGGAGGGTATATACTACTTACTAATGCACAGTAGATTTGGGAAACAGATAGCTTGGTACAAAAGTCAATCCACAGTTGATGGCACAGTTTAAAAAAGTGCCTGACAATCAGGAAGGTAAAAAGAATGAACATCCTTCAGGCCACCCAAATATCAAAGTTAGTGAGTCGCATTAACTAGAAACGCTTTCGTTGATAAGATCTAGCGCCCATTTATGGCATCTTTGGGGCCATTTAATATTAAAATTTAGTGTTTTTTAGCCATTCAGACAGTCTATTTCCCACAGCCTGTACTCTTACACACAATAATGCCATCTCGCCCGTGTTCACGATGCAATAGGGTGTCGTCTGTGTTAAAAGGGGGAAAACTGGCGTCCTTCTGACGTGCGTGATTACAACTTTGGGTAAGTGGCAACACCACAAACACTCTTGGAGGCGAGTATTCTTTCATCTCCAAACAAGTAACAAGGGACCGTTCTTATGTCCGGCAACGCTTTGGAGGTGCCAGTCACCGGTTTAGTAAAGTGAAGAGCAATTGTAGTCGCTTGACAGGAGGGTTTATAGAAAGATGGTTTACGTGGACAAAGTAATCACAAAAATAGGCCTACCCAACTTGAGAGTTGGCCAATTCTCCATTTTGCGTCGTAAGCCCTGAACGAAGATTTGGTGGAGAAACATTATCGTCTCCCTAGAAAGGAGGAGAGGAGAGAACGAATAAAACTGAATCACAAGCTCAAATGTCACATCAATGCGCTTTCATCGGGGAGACAAATTTACAATTATAAGTGCTGGGCTTTACCGACTCGGAGTTCCATATCTTGGTGTTAGAAATGCGTGTTTATTGTAGCCTTTCCCTTTACTGCGCCCAGCTGAAACCAATGACCCCTTGTGTGCTCTGACCTCTGGACCATGTCACCGTGTCCTGTGAAGCGTACCCAATGGTGAGGGCCAAGTGCTTGGATTTCCAGGCGTCAGGCTTCACTAATCATTCCCATTCCCCTGTTTCTTAGGGAGCTATCAACCACGGAAGCCACACTGGCCATGAACCACCTCGAGAAGTTCGTTACGGGACTCTATGCTCCACCTCCTCCAGCTGCCTCCACTGTCGGGTAGAGGTGTGCAACCACAAAGTTAAAACAATGTGGCAGGGAGGAAGAGAGGCAAAATCCAATCCCTTGGGAATTGTGCTGTTGTTGTTGTTGTTTATGTGCGACTGCTGACTGTGGATTCGCATGATGGGTAGCACAATCCCTCTTCTCCCAGTCAACTTCACATACAGGAAACGCATCTCCAAGTCCAGTGGGTTTGTCTGGGGAAATCAGTGACTTTGCGGTTGGGTGTCATCGTTGTTGCATGACAGTGTGGTTAATGACACAGTTGGCTCTGGAGAGTTTCTCAAGGAGCACGGATTAAGAAAGGATAGCTGAAGAGTAGGGTTAACTGAGTGAAGCACCAAGAATGACGCTTGAAGGCACAAGAGGTGCTATGCAATGCTTGTGTTGGATACCAAACTCTCAGGTCTCCGTGATTGTCTCCTCGCGAAATGACCTGTCCCACGGGCTTAGTCAGTAGTCGGACTCCTCCTCTCGGTCGAATGTGCATTCATTCGCGAGGGCCGAATGTTGAGCCTTGAAGTGAGTGTAGAGGCGACTGGAGAGTTCACACCGGTGGCATGCAGAATAGTCCATTACAAGCTTACTCATGGAGGCTGAACAACTGGTACTAGCATAGTTGATGGAACTGAGACGGGTGCAACAAAAATCCCCTCCCAAAACAGTACAGTACAGTAGCCACCAGTCATTCAGCCTGATTGAGTGCTATTCTCGCAAGACTGCACAACCCATGATTTGGTGTTGCATTATTACTTTCCTGTACCAAAATGGCACACCGTTTGGTGAAACCAAGAATAAACCACTTACCCGAGGGAACACGCTACTTACACATTTAAGTAGATGGAGTTCACATCCTCATGCGTTATTATGGGCTTCTTTGAGCTGGCCGCCATTCTGAATGGTCGGAGGAAACAAGTGACAAGTGTGATTAGTTGTTGAACATACTCCTCCTCCCCTTCAAACAGCTTGAAGACGATGGAGTTGCGTTTTCGCATTGATTCAGCGTGAGGCGAAAGGAGGTACTCCTCCACAATGTGTTTCCATCGGCGTCGGCATAGCCAACCGCGAAGAAATGACTGCACCTTGGTGCAAAAAAGATCCATTTAATTTGCAAGACAACTTAGTGTGCTCAAGGTTTCCTAAGATGTAGTTGGCGGCATTTAGTGGCCCAGCCGCCCAGTCGCCCTTTGCATTCCCGACAAATTAGTTCAACATTCGTTGCCTCAATAAGTTTTCACAGTCAACTTAAGAATTCTGCTGATAAACAATTCTCCTTGACATCAAAAGGCCAAGTTCACAGCAATTCCCTGCTCAAAGTGAAGCGCATCATCCCCAACGAAGACTGCCGCGGTCTTCTGTGGAGGAGGCAAAAGCGACCCTCCGACACTTACGCTGCTTGGATGAGGCCACTGCTTGGCGCCTCACAGTGCGTTGTGTTGTTTACCAGAAAGGCAAGTTTGGTCAGCTCTTTGTTTTAAAGTTTAATGCGCCTCCGTGAATGAATAAGAGGCGGTGAGGGATGAAACAATTTGCGCATTGGAAAAAGTCCACGTTTCTAAGAAAGGCAGCTTTTCAATAGTGAAAGTAACGGATATGAATATGGAAACGGATCTAGTCGTAGCTGTATCGCTGTATCGTGCAGTGAGAGCCTCAAAAATGTGTGACACCGCTGAAGTGGGTTGGAGTAACCATTTATTTTAAAGAAGGCATAGAAACGAATTCAAAGTTGAGCCCTTTTAATTTCTATAATTAAAAAGTTTATCAAAGGAGACCCAGCTGTATGGTCCACTTTCTCCCCCCCCCTCCTCCTCCTCCTCCACGTTCCCTTCACAGTGGTTGAAGCGATTGTTACTCCGCCTCGACGCCAGTCAAGCGGACACGCAGTGAGGCGAGAGGAGGGCACCCAAGTGAGCTGCCAACGCAGGTATTCAGTGTCCGGTGTGTTTGTGTATTTGCTGTTGTATTATGCGTACCTCCTGTTTCCAGGGCAATTTATGTTCCTCCTCCACCTAGTAATTATGCACCTTCTCTTAGTCCCCTCCACCACACCACAGGTTTGGTTACCTTAAATTGTCCACCTTAAATCCCACAACTCTTGAAATCTGACCGGGGTTCACTACTTTGAGCACAAAGCAGGCAAGTATTTTTTGGTAAATAAATGAACTTCAATGAGAGGAAACAAAATAGGTGCTAATGAAGCCGAATTGAATAGGCGGCGCTACTGCTCCTCTTTGTCTGTTCAGTTGCAAAATAATGATACACCCTTTGTCCAATGAGTCGCCTTTTTCAATGCTCTGAAGGCATCTTTTTAAATGACATTGTTGTGCGACTGTTTAACGTAGACGGATGGGTACATAGCGTGGACACTCCAGAGCTTGCAGTCAGGCTTCTCGCCTTGGGCGTTATTTTAACACCCAAGTAGGAGTCTGGACAAATGCCAATGCCCTGATTATTTGGCTGTCAAACAGTTGCCTTGTTGCCATCTGGACAGAGAGGGGGAGGGAGCTTGGACCCCCCCACCCGCCACCACCACCACCACTACCACCGATGGATACGAACGTACGGTTGAAGGTGGGTTCGTGCTTCCAACACCAATCTCCCCTCCAAATGCACCCACTCCCCAGACTTTTGCAGAGACCTCCGAGTGCTGGTGACAATTGTTTGCACTACACTCATAAATCCTATTGCCAATCTGCAAAGGCGCTCGAGGGACTGGAGGGGATCTGTCACCCGACATCCACCTCGCCAAGGGACAGCATTTACAGCCACCAGGGAGGTGTGCGAAAGAACACTGCAATATGGCAAAGAGAAGTGTTTGAGTGGAAAGGCATTTACCTTCTTGATTTTGCGTATTTGGTCGGATTCCTCCATGGACAAGTTGGTATTTGGCTTGGCCGGAGCAATGGCGTTGAGCTGGAGCAAGCAAAGAGAGGTGTGAATGAATAAGTAATGCAGCAATGTCTCCTCCCACGTCAGAAACGCCTCTTTAAAAAGGTGTAGCAGGTTGCTGGATGTCCACCTCAGGAAGTGACCAATGGCATGGCAGTAGGAGTGGATCGGTCTCCTAGCCACACCCGACTCTTCCCCACCTCCAAAGCTGTTTTTTCTCTTTGTTTTACAGTAGTAAATTTGATTTGAGAAAGTGAAAAAGAAGGACAATCACGAGTGATTGCATGTGTCACTTCTTTTTCCGGTGTCAGTAGCACACATTCTTGACTTCCCTCACCCCCTCCCCATTCAAGCACATCAATCAACTGGACAGGGTTGATGCAGGAGACTAATCCTCTTTCCACAGCACCACCCTTTTGTGCACTAGGCAAAGTGAATTTCTGAAAAAGAGTGTCAACTTTTTTGAGAAAACAAAAAAAAAACAAAAACGAAAACATTCAGTCGTCAGACCGTTCAATGCACTTCTAAAAGTGATGCCCAATTGGGCTAGAGGATGGAGAGATAAGATAAGTGGTGGGTGGATTAACTGGGGATTGTGCCAACAACGGCTGCCTGACAACCGAGTCTGGAGTTGAGGGACAAGTGTACACAGGGTGGATGGGTGGTCGAGTTGGGGGGATGAGCATGGGACCAAGAAGTGGGTGGATGGGTACCCAACTTCCATCATACTTAGCACTTGAAAGTACCTCACCCATTAGACCTCCTTTTTACCTCTAAACCACAGAGTCATCATCCTTCTTCCAGGGCAAGCATTCTACTCTCCACATTCATTAATTTCCACCGCTTACTTCGTTTTTGAGTTTCTTGATTTCGGCCTCCAATTCATCGGTTTGTTGGAGGTACTGCAGTTTGGCCTTTCGCTCGGTCTCCAAGATCTGCAGCAGGTAGGCCTGGTTCTCCTTCAGCTCCTGTCTCGACTCGACTACACTGCTGTATCTATAAGGCACCGGAGCAATCGTAAAAGACTGCACTTTTGATCAGACTATTGTCTTTTATGTTGCCCTCAAGACGGAGGCAAGGCATAACTCTCCTCAGCTCTATGCACACTCTCATTACCGCCTTGGGGCCAACCGAGGAGCTATGTAGGCTTGAGAAGCAGCAGTGGCTTCACATCGTCCAGTGGCTCTCTATTGCCCTCAGAACGAAAGGACCGATTCTACAGAGGCCTCGCCCCAGATCCCTCTCACTTCTAGGTCCAATCAACGCTGCAGGTCCATCCGCATGACTCAAAGCCAGAGCCACCATGGTACATGCAATGAATAATCGAAACGGAGAGACGGCACAGTGAGACGTAGAAGCGCCAGTACAATAAAACCTTATGATAGTCTGCAAAGCATTGAGACGACCACTTAGTGAAGGAACGACAGAGGAGGGAAGCCAAATTACCCGGCTTAATGGCATACTCAAGAGTCTCTCTGAGTCGGTATGGACAGACAAGTTGCTACTAATTAAACAAACAGATGCGTGGTAATGAAGCATCTTTTGACAGCGAGGTGTAATTATTCTCACAGACCGGTTACTTGGTTCAGCCCACGGGAGCCTAACAGGTCCATCCCAGCCCCAGCTGGCCTACATTTGAGTTGAGGTGGGATTAATTAATTAAAGAGGACCAAAAGTTGTAACAGTTTGTGGCTGTGATAAAGCAACACGCATTTTGCTTTCTGTCCCATGGGGATGCTGTGTCGAGTGTCCTCTGGAGACCTCGTATCAACTTGCCAGGGGTTGAATACCAACATGCGAGAAGGAGGACAATGTGACTTGATGAGCGGGGTAGAGGCATTACTGCTTTCTCATTTGACAGGAAAAAGAAAGCAGTAGAGAAAAAATCCTTTCGTTTTCCACTTTCCATCTGCGGTTAGACAGCATCAAAGGGATTTGTAATTGCCTGTGTAGTAAATGCGGGCAATGACGCCCTTCAATGAGGGCGTTTTGAAACAAAAGCGGAAACTGACTTAAATAAGGGGAAAAGTTGTAGCTGTTTCAGAAAGGAAGAGTAAAAGCAAACTCATACATTTCTTTAGTAAATCAGAGGTTATGTACTTTGTTTTGCCTTTCCGAAGCTACTTGCTCACCTTGCACCTCTAATGGCCGCAACCCAGTCGTCGCATTTCTCCTCACTGTCCGCACGCAGCTCGTAGTACTTCTTGCGTTTCGGCAGGCAGCAGATTGTAAAGCAGTGCTGCAGGGCATCCAATGCAAAAAATAAAAAAAAACCAAAAAAAAAACGAGAAAATGATTATTTTTTTCTTTGCTGAACATTCTAACATTTGCCCTTAATTTTTGTCCTCTTGGCGCACATTTACATTATCGGTTGCATACTACTATTTTAAATGCCACAAACATCAGTAGTATAACAAGCACTTATGCTAATTTTATAAAAGAAGGCGCTTCCAACTCGTTGAAATTGCAGCTCTTTTCTGAAGTAACTGATTTGCAGTTTTATTTGCAAGGAAGAACAAGAAATCTGGGACATGCAGCTTGATTCGCCATTTTCCTGAAGGTATTCCTCGTTAGGCCTACTAAAAATACTTTCAGTTATTTTGGCAAAACTTAATCAACAAACTGTTTCTCCGCAAAGAGGAGAGGATTCCTAAGCAATTTATTTAGCAGCGTTGAAGACTTTGGGTTTTTTGAGGTGTCAAGGCTGCAGAAAGCGGAAAAGGAGTCCCACACAACATCACGAAGTTGGTTGAATGGAGAAAACGTTTGGAAGAACTGGTCAATTTTAGTTAACACACACATTAAAATTGTCACTACAACTGGCTTCATCATTAGCCATAATTAATTAGGGTAATCTGATCAACGTGAACTTTTTGCTTCCCCATCTTCCAACCAATTAGCGATTCATTTCAATTTCCTAACCACTCATCTGCCAGCGACGGATTCATCCAACTGTCAATTCATTCACTCAGTCAATAAATTTGTTGGCTTTCTGTATCGCCTTCAACGATGATGAAAACATTCACCACGGCTATTTATTAAACCAAAAATCGGTGCGCTCATTGGTCTGTCCAGCCAATTGTGCATCCATCCATCCATCCATCCGTCACCTCCGTCACCTCATCCATCCCACCACATGTCAAGTCCCACTCCCCTCCCCCCTTCCTCTCCGTTAGTCTAATCGGACGACCGCCTGAGATCCACATCTTCGTCAAGACTTTACCTCCACCCTTCACAACCATTTGACCACATTTCGATACACTTCATGCCAAGGGGCCTTCTTACCACCAGAGTAATCATCTTAAGGTGGGCAAGTCAGTTTTCCCAGCAAGGGAGTCTGCGCAGCCACACTGCCTTTTGGAGGGAGGCAGAGATTTGGACGCTTGCCTGGTGAAACAGAAAAGCACCAACTCACGTCGTGTTGCGGTGCGATGCGCGTGTCGCGAGAGGTGCGCAGCACGAGGGTCTTCTCGCAGTACGAGCCCTCCAGCAGCGCCATGCCACACGGCTCCCTCTCCAACTTCTCCGACTCGAATTGGAAGAGCATGTTCTGGTAGAGCACAAAGTATCTCGAGGCAAAAAGGCAAAGCATTTCTCTCTCTCTCTTTCTCTGCCTTTTATTGCATTGACATGAACGTAAGCTTCATTAAAACAATGAAAAAGAAACTTCGTTGGTTTATACTGCGGGGTCGCCTGTGTACCTGGACAGGTTGGGGCTAGGTGCTAGGGTAACTTTATATTCAGCACCACGCCAGAAAGGCAAACTGTTTGGGAAGCAGGTGGTGATGCGCTAAATGGGGAATTATGAGAATTAGAAGTATAAATTGCGAGCGTATTGTGTCCGCCATCGATTAAACTCGGGTTTACCAAACCTTACTACCATTTTTTATTCACTGACCAATACTACTCAATTAATAGCATGAGTAGTTGCGGTGATCAACTTACCGTTGCTGCCACTTCCCAGAGAGAGAGTTTCTCTTCCACAAATAGCCAGACATCGTGGCTTGACTATCCTCTCTGGCTTTTGTTGCAAGGTAAGCAAACTGCGTTCGCATGGGTCGTAGAGAGATGGGCATCTTGTGGCCTGCGGCAAGCAGCGCAGCTACCACGGTTTAGTCAAACCTAAACCAAGAAAGAACAACCAAATTAGGGATTTGTTATGCTCTTTTCATTTAACGATGTGTCCTTAGCATCGCCAACGGCCTCCAGGACGTTAATTGGTCACTTGAAATTGCGGGAGATGGGAGGAGGAGGAGGAGACGCATTATCAGTTAAACGTACGCAATGCTTTAAGGCGACAACAAAGTCGCCAAGTCTGACTTTCTTGCACCTTAGCATGTGATTGGAAAGTGTTATTCAATCGGCTTTATTCTCACTCTGCTCGCTCCAATGAAAGGCAGGCAAAATGTTTGAAAAGGAAATTACATTTGAGGAACAAAAAGGGCACCTTCCTAAGGCGACTACTTTCTATGCAAAAGGCAACTTTTTGAAGCCTCCTTTAATGGAGTCTCAGAAGTGCAGCCTTCCGCCCTTCCTTCGGCGGCGAGGGACTCTTCACTTCACTTCACTTCACTTCACTTCACTTCACAACCAGCATCCACGGAATGCAAAATGTGCATCAAAATGCAGTAACTCGAAGTGAGTGGATGGCTTGATTGTACAAACCGAGGTGGTGGGTGAAGGCACAACAAGTCACTGCGCCTCAAAGGGAGAGGACGACTGTTTGCCCACAAAGAGACGGGAAGGGAAAGTAGTCATGGAAGGAATGTCGACGCAGGCAGACACGATTGCCAGCGTAGGTTGATGAGGTAGGACTTCCACCCGTTTGGTTGGGGAAATGTGTTGAAACAATTTCTGTTCTGTTAATAGCAGGCTTTTAGTAATTGTTAGTTCATTTAACGATGGCAGGTCATTTCATGCCGCTAGTTCTTACAGTTTTTATCAAAAATCATCATCATCATCATCAGTAGTTTGTGTGGCAGTTAATGCGCCAGAATGTAGCGCCAGTTCGCCTTCCCAGCTGGAAAGCACTCAGCATGCAGAAGGTCTCATTTGTGCTGTGAAGTGGCAATAAGTAAGGGAGAAGTAACTGTCTGCCTCCCCGCCCTGGTGGCATTTGGAAGCTTGGGCATCACATCACATCACATCACATCTACGCAGAGGTTGTGCTTCGATGGTGCGCGGCGACCAGACGCAAGACGGTGTCGTGGTAGTAGCCCCCAGGGTTGGGTGAGGACGACGACCGGCGCACAGTTGGTCACCAATCCGAGAGTCTTTCCACTCCACTTTACTTTATTAACTACGCCCAACGATACATTTCACAATCATTTTGCAAAACATGGTGACTTGAGTAGAGCGGATGAAATGCATAGGATAATTTACAAAATAGTGCTGAAAAGGGACATCACGAAGCACTTTGTGCAACAGGTCAGGTGGGTGCCTTGAAAGAAAGAAAGAAAGAAAAAAAGAACTATTTCAGGCGAGAGAATGAGAGCAATGAGAAGAATGAGGGAGCTGCAGGTAAGCGAGCGTTTCAATGGCAATGCTTCAATGTCACACACGCCTTCCATCCACGTGGAGGTGCTCGGCCCAGAGGGAAGTGCGTGCGCACCTGCGCTATGTGAGTGACCGATTGAGTGGAGCAGTGGAGCAGTGGAGCAGTGAGCAAATGCCTCCCTCCCCACCTCATTTGCGCCTTGTAGTCAGCACTGCAGGCACTGCAGGTGGTGAGGCAGCGGGTAAAGAAAGCATAGTGTGGTGGGGGGGGGTTGGCAACATGCGTGCAAAGTTGATTGTTGAACAGTTGTGATCACGTAAAATAACGCATGTGTTTAGTAAACACTGTTGATGTCCACTTCTCAAAAGTTATTATTGTTGTTATTATTATTATTATTGTTATTATTGACAAATATTAGCACTGTGTATGTGGAGTGGATGGAGTGGATGGATGGGTGGATGGGTGGATGGGTGGATGAATGGATGGAAGCAAAGACAAATACGTTGGATGCGTTGAGGGAGGAGGAAGGAATGCGTTAGAAGTTGGAGGAGAAGAAGAAACACAAGCATGGAGGGAAGATAGGAATGAAGGAAGGAAGGAAGGGAGGAAGGAAGGAAGTAAGGAAGGAGAATATTTATTTATTTATTTATATAATAATTTTAGGGTGATCGTTAATGCTAACAAAAAGACACAGAAGATGAGCATAATCTTATTTTACATTTGTGTGGTTAGCATATTAAAATTCCCACCCTTACCTAACCTTCTTGCAAAGCTCAGGTGAAAATAAAGGAAGGAAGGAAGGAAGGAAGCACTTTGTGCAACAGGTCAGGTGGGTGCCTTGAAAGAAAGAAAGAAAGAAAAAAAGAACTATTTCAGGCGAGAGAATGAGAGCAATGAGAAGAATGAGGGAGCTGCAGGTAAGCGAGCGTTTCAATGGCAATGCTTCAATGTCACACACGCCTTCCATCCACGTGGAGGTGCTCGGCCCAGAGGGAAGTGCGTGCGCACCTGCGCTATGTGAGTGACCAGTTGAGTGGAGCATTGGAGAGAAATGAGAAAAGAAAAGGAAGAAGAGGGGTAGAAAGAGGGGCAATGAGACGGAAATGACGAGGCAGTGTGAGAAAGATGAGGGGACATGCGTGGATGAGGTGAGATGAGGCAAGAGAAAAAACAAAGTTTCATGTACGACGGTGGGGGTGGGAGGGCAAAGGGGGAAAGAGGGTATGGAAATTAATCGGGGGAGGGCCTGGCCTCATGTACAGTGGTGGGGGCGGGGGGGGGGCCAAAAGAAGGAGGAGTATGTGAGTATGTGCTGCGAATTTGCGAATTTGACGAATTTTATGCGAATTTTACGAGAAATTACGATACGAGATAGACGAGAGAGAATTGGAATTTTACCTTACGAGAATTTTGTTTTTCAAGGATACAAAAATTTAAGAATTTTTGAAGCCTCGCTGGCTGTGCCCTGCCCTGCCCTGCTCCTCCTGCTCCTCCTCCTCCTCCTCCTCCTCCTCCCTGCCCATACGCACCGTGCTTGTGCTGCGCGGTTTCCTCCTAGTGACTAGTAACCGCGAGAAACGCACAAACGCACGCGCAGCGCAACTACCGTACCGACAGCCGCCTCACTTGCACATGGTGGAACGCCTTGCCGTGCGTTGTTATGGTGTCTGATGGAGCGGGTGCGCGCGGTTCTACAAAGAAACTTCCAACGTGGCTGATGAAACGACGGCTAACTCCCCGGTTCTAATCTGAAACTGTGCTGTGACTCCCTGGTCTGGTGTGGTAGACGTCCCCCTCATCCACCACGGGTGCTGTCCAATGGAACGGGTGCGCGCGCCTGGGGCCGCTTCGCGACCCCAGACCGCGCGGTTCTACAAAGAAAGCTCCAACGTGGCTGATGAAACGACGGCTAACTCCCCGGTTCTAATCTGAAACTGTGCTGTGACTCCCTGGTCTGGTGTGGTAGACGCCCCCCTCATCCACTACGGGAGCTGTCCAATGGAACGGGTGCGCGCGCCTGGGGCCGCTTCGCGACCCCAGACCGCGCGGTTCTACAAAGAAAGCTCCAACGTGGCTGATGAAACGACGGCTAACTCCCCGGTTCTAATCTGAAACTGTGCTGTGACTCCCTGGTCTGGTGTGGTAGACGCCCCCCTCATCCACTACGGGAGCTGTCCAATGGAACGGGTGCGCGCGCCTGGGGCCGCTTCGCGACCCCAGACCGCGCGGTTCTACAAAGAAAGCTCCAACGTGGCTGATGAAACGACGGCTAACTCCCCGGTTCTAATCTGAAACTGTGCTGTGACTCCCTGGTCTGGTGTGGTAGACGCCCCCCTCATCCACTACGGGAGCTGTCCAATGGAACGGGTGCGCGCGCCTGGGGCCGCTTCGCGACCCCAGACCGCGCGGTTCTACAAAGAAAGCTCCAACGTGGCTGATGAAACGACGGCTAACTCCCCGGTTCTAATCTGAAACTGTGCTGTGACTCCCTGGTCTGGTGTGGTAGACGCCCCCCTCATCCACTACGGGAGCTGTCCAATGGAACGGGTGCGCGCGCCTGGGGCCGCTTCGCGACCCCAGACCGCGCGGTTCTACAAAGAAAGCTCCAACGTGGCTGATGAAACGACGGCTAACTCCCCGGTTCTAATCTGAAACTGTGCTGTGACTCCCTGGTCTGGTGTGGTAGACGCCCCCCTCATCCACTACGGGAGCTGTCCAATGGAACGGGTGCGCGCGCCTGGGGCCGCTTCGCGACCCCAGACCGCGCGGTTCTACAAAGAAAGCTCCAACGTGGCTGATGAAACGACGGCTAACTCCCCGGTTCTAATCTGAAACTGTGCTGTGACTCCCTGGTCTGGTGTGGTAGACGCCCCCCTCATCCACTACGGGAGCTGTCCAATGGAACGGGTGCGCGCGCCTGGGGCCGCTTCCCAATTTGGCGCCACCGGTGACGTCATCTGACCTTGAACTCGACAAGGATACAAAAATTTAAGAATTTTTGAAGCTTTTTCGTTCGTTCGTTCGTTCGTTCGTTCGTTCGCGGGAGGGCCTTGCAGTCGAGGAGGGAGGATTCGCCCCCCGTGGGAGGAGTATATGCTGCGAATTTGCGGCGAATCGATCGAATTTTACTTAGGAGAATTGGGATTTTATCTTACGAGAATTTTATTTTTATCTTACGACAATTTTACTTTTCAAGGATACAAAAATTTAAGAATTTTTGAAGCTTTTTCGTTCGTTCGTTCGTTCGTTCGTTCGCGGGAGGGCCTTGCAGTCGAGGAGGGAGGATTCGCCCCCCGTGGGAGGAGTATATGCTGCGAATTTGCGCGATGCGAATCGAATTTTACTTACGAGAATTGGGATTTTATCTTACGAGAATTTTATTTTTATCTTACGACAATTTTACTTTTCAAGGATACAAAAATTTAAGAATTTTTGAAGCCTCGCTGGCTGTGCCCTGCCCTGCCCTGCCCTGCCCTGCGCCTGCTCCTCCTCCTCCTCCCTGCCCATACGCACCGTGCTTGTGCTGCGCGGTTTCCTCCTAGTGACTAGTAACCGCGAGAAACGCACAAACGCACGCGCAGCGCAACTACCGTACCGACAGCCGCCTCACTTGCACATGGTGGAACGCCTTGCCGTGCGTTATTATGGTGTCTGATGGAGCGGGTGCGCGCGGTTCTACAAAGAAACTTCCAACGTGGCTGATGAAACGACGGCTAACTCCTTCGTTCGTTCGTTCGTTCGTTCGTTCGTTCGCGGGAGGGCCTTGCAGTCGAGGAGGGAGGATTCGCCCCCCGTGGGAGGAGTATATGCTGCGAATTTGCGGCGAATCGATCGAATTTTACTTAGGAGAATTGGGATTTTATCTTACGAGAATTGGAATTTTATCTTACGAGAATTTACGATGCGATGCGATTGTCGTGGCTGCTGCCGGCGGGGGCCGGGGCGGGGGGGGGGGGGGGGGGGGGGGGGGGGGGGGCCAAAAGAAGGAGGAGTATGTGAGTATGTGCTGCGAATTTGCGAATTTTATGCGAATTTTACGAGAAATTACGATACGAGATAGACGAGAGAGAATTGGAATTTTACCTTACGAGAATTTTGTTTTTCAAGGATACAAAAATTTAAGAATTTTTGAAGCCTCGCTGGCTGTGCCCTGCCCTGCCCTGCCCTGCCCTGCGCTGCTCCTCCTCCTCCTCCTCCTCCCTGCCCATACGCACCGTGCTTGTGCTGCGCGGTTTCCTCCTAGTGACTACTAACCGCGAGAAACGCACAAACGCACGCGCAGCGCAACTACCGTACCGACAGCCGCCTCACTTGCACATGGTGGAACGCCTTGCCTTGCGTTGTTATGGTGTCTGATGGAGCGGGTGCGCGCGGTTCTACAAAGAAACTTCCAACGTGGCTGATGAAACGACGGCTAACTCCCCGGTTCTAATCTGAAACTGTGCTGTGACTCCCTGGTCTGGTGTGGTAGACGCCCCCCTCATCCACTACGGGAGCTGTCCAATGGAACGGGTGCGCGCGCCTGGGGCCGCTTCGCGACCCCAGACCGCGCGGTTCTACAAAGAAAGCTCCAACCTGGCTGATGAAACGACGGCTAACTCACCGGTTCTAATCTGAAACTGTGCTGTGACTCCCTGGTCTGGTGTGGTAGACGCCCCCCTCATCCACTACGGGTGCTGTCCAATGGAACGGGTGCGCGCGCCTGGGGCCGCTTCGCGACCCCAGACCGCGCGGTTCTACAAAGAAAGCTCCAACCTGGCTGATGAAACGACGGCTAACTCCCCGGTTCTAATCTGAAACTGTGCTGTGACTCCCTGGTCTGGTGTGGTAGACGCCCCCCTCATCCACCACGGGGGCTGTCCAATGGAACGGGTGCGCGCGCCTGGGGCCGCTTCGCGACCCCAGACCGCGCGGTTCTACAAAGAAAGCTCCAACGTGGCTGATGAAACGACGGCTAACTCCCCGGTTCTAATCTGAAACTGTGCTGTGACTCCCTGGTCTGGTGTGGTAGACGCCCCCCTCATCCACTACGGGAGCTGTCCAATGGAACGGGTGCGCGCGCCTGGGGCCGCTTCGCGACCCCAGACCGCGCGGTTCTACAAAGAAAGCTCCAACGTGGCTGATGAAACGACGGCTAACTCCCCGGTTCTAATCTGAAACTGTGCTGTGACTCCCTGGTCTGGTGTGGTAGACGCCCCCCTCATCCACCACGGGTGCTGTCCAATGGAACGGGTGCGCGCGCCTGGGGCCGCTTCGCGACCCCAGACCGCGCGGTTCTACAAAGAAAGCTCCAACGTGGCTGATGAAACGACGGCTAACTCACCGGTTCTAATCTGAAACTGTGCTGGGACTCCCTGGTCTGGTGTGGTAGACGCCCCCCTCATCCACTACGGGAGCTGTCCAATGGAACGGGTGCGCGCGCCTGGGGCCGCTTCGCGACCCCAGACCGCGCGGTTCTACAAAGAAAGCTCCAACGTGGCTGATGAAACGACGGCTAACTCCCCGGTTCTAATCTGAAACTGTGCTGTGACTCCCTGGTCTGGTGTGGTAGACGCCCCCCTCATCCACTACGGGAGCTGTCCAATGGAACGGGTGCGCGCGCCTGGGGCCGCTTCGCGACCTCGATATCCAGGGTTGAATGGTGGCCTGCGGTGGCCTTGGAGTCGACGTTGACCCCTAGTTGGCACCACTGACCAGGTCACGTGACCAATAAACTAGCTAGAATCCACATCCAGGGTTGAATTTTGGCCTGTGGTGGCCCCGGAGTCGACGTTGACC
>MIEF01007788.1:0-176772 GCA_001870725.1 Taenia solium | reverse complement strand
CATGTGCCGCCTCACCCTTGGAAGACTGCAATTGTTCTACTTGCCTATGTGTTTGGGTGGGCAAGAGATTGTGTGTGTGGTGGACTCGAGGCGCAATGCTTACATCATGAATTTTTTGCTTCTTGAAGGTCCAATGACAACTTAAAGGCGCTCATGGAAGGACTTAACCCAAGAGAAAGCTGATGGATAATCTTTTGCTCAACAGTCAGGACAAGATCCCGCACCTTAAATGTTTTTTTTTCCATGGGAAAATTTGCACTTTAGTCGGGATGAGGAAGAAGGAGTTACTGCTTCAACGACTCCATTTCTCCAAGCGTTAATCATCACATTCTCTTGACATTTGACAAGGCTGCACAACGCGGAATAGACAGTTTGAAAGAGAAAAACAAGGCAAAATTGAGGCTGTTTACTTATAGTGACTAAACCTTGCGTACAGATAGAGGTTGTGGCAGGCTTGTGTACCGTTGGGAGTTGGTTTATTACTTCGAAGGAGCGAAATGTGTCGAGGAGGCATATTCGCTACCTTTGCACTCCTCTAGTTAATTTAGACGTTATTATCTAATATCTTACACAGAACTGATGAAATAAACTCCTAAAAGGGAGGGTCATGGCGAACAACGGATTGATTTCTCGTCCCAGTTTATCAGGAGACAAAAACTTTAAGACGAGCGTCCTTATTCCCTTACTCCAAAGGGTGAGGCGAGGGTACAACAGGTGAGAACTTGACAACTGACGAATGAGGACACAGAGTCGTCAAAATTGATTGTGCATTAAGTGACCTTGACCCAATTAAAGGCAATTTCGACCAATCAGGAGAGAATGAATGAGTGCGCTTAATGCTACATTTTATAATATTTGAAGTTTAAGAAAACGCGAAGACTCCCTTGACCACTTCGAACTGTCGTCCAGCAATATTTTTTTTTAATATTTTAAATTCACGGGCCGTCTAATCCTCTGGGACGGCTCGATTTCCATTTATAGGTGTGGCCTTCTGGCCATCCAACAACAAGTGTCGGGAGCCTCCAAGACAAGATCACGAGGTGTCAAATACTAGGACCTAGTAATGTGATGAATGGTGTTTACATAGCATTCAGAAAAGCAGGAATGTGTTTGCACAAAGCCTTTAAAAAACATGACGGTCTTTTTCTAAGACAGCATCGAATGCTGCAGGGTTGAATGAAGAATACAAGGTAGAAGAGAGCGGGGTAAGAGTATTGAAAAAACTGTATTAAAAAGCCGTATTTGTCTACGACAAATAGAATTCGAAAGATGTTTTGGATATACCTTAGCCAAACGAAACAGAGGTCATGGGATACCTCCTGTTAATTCCATTGTCACACTGGGACAGACCTCCAGATTGACGATGGAAAGAAGCAAAGTTGAGAGACAACATCAAAGTGAATTTGCCTTTATTGTAACTGCGCCGTTCCAACGTAAAAAAATTACTTAACGTTGGTTTATTATTTCATGTGTTAATTACTTTCCCAAATTTACTGCATTACTTCGAGAAACCCGATTAGACAATTCCTATTCATGACTTTCGCAGACGTTTCTATCACAAATCATTCTCAAGTTGTTTTTTTTCAAACAATAATTGATTATCCCTCGAAGGTAGCGTTTGAGTTCCCTCTTCATCCAATTATTTCACGCCTACCCTCACGCTTGACCTCAGCCAATCAAATTACCTGACCTTCAAGTCTGTTCTCAGCCTTGCACAGATGCACTTTGCCACATTCTTTTCACCCATTCCATTTACAGCAACAACTTTTTTGCAAATTCTAACCAATTCGCCTTTTTTGGCATTTCCAAACGCATAAAGTTTTGATTGGCTATCTCAAAGCGTAATTTACACCATCGCCATTTGCAACATCGCCTTCCTTTTTTCCTCCTCTTAACCGACAATTAGAGAAAAAAGTGATTTTTTGGACAAGTGCTGTAGTGGTAAGTCCTAGCGAAAAAGTCGTATACTGGGGAAGAGTTATTGCATCTTTCATTGGCTAGAGCTCTCCCCATTGATCCCTTTGTTTCCACTCCCTCTTCTGAAAAAAAAGAACGACCTTACAGGGAGAATGCGTGTACACGGATAAAAACACAATGACGGAGGGATTTGAAAAAAACAGGACACACGTTCTGGAACATTCTTGTCAAGCCGTACCCCACTCCACTCTGATTGGTCGATACTGACGTGGCTGCAAATTAAGCCAATCAGCGGACCAGGTGGATATGAGAAGGCAAACTGCCTCCTGAGGTCTCAACACTAGCCAGCGCACACCGACGCTAAGCTCGCGCTACAAATGGGCATACGTGGCTGGTGCTGAGACTCTCCTTTTTCCTCGAAGTCTTATTTCAGGACTACTCTGGTTAAGATTTTAGTCGCGTCCTTGTTAACACAAAATTCACATCCAGGATACGTTATTTTAACAGATTACTGGATCAATGTGTCAACAGGTCATTGTTTTAGTAGTTTTCGACTATTTTGTAAACTAAAACAATCATTTTGCCGAAATGTCAACCTTTAAGCATGCTTCATTTGATTGGCTGGTTAGGAAAAGTCAGTAGATCAAAAGCACTTTGTCTTATGGCTTGTAACTAGCTTAGGGTTGTTTGGGCTCTAATAACTAGTCTTTTACCCTCGACGAAGTGTTGGAGCCATAAGGAAAGGAGAGTAATAGAACAGATTTTCAAAAAAATTGGTCTTAAAGTGAGTTATACTTACAGCAAACTGTTAGTTGAGTACTTCAAAAAAATCTGTCTACAAAAGCAGAAAAATATTTACTTTTAGAAAGGAGCAGTATTTGGGGCTTGACCAGTCAAGTTGCTCTGTTTTTCTTAATTTTAGTAATTAAGATATTTTAACCCGCTTCAAACACTGGTTGTCGACTGACTGCAACAGCTGGTAGAGGTTGTATCACTTGCGATTATTTAAACCAATGTTGCTCTAAAAACATTTTGGATCAAGTATGCTCAGTATGAAGTAGTTTGTGCTACTGAATTCACGCACAAGTAGGCTTTGAAATGTAGGGGTGTAAAAGAGGTATGCTTGCAAAAACTATTCACCAGTTATCCTCCTTTAATTGATAAGCAATTTCTGTTTGAATTTACTTAACAAAAGTCGTCGTTTGCCCGGGTTTTTTGGTTGAAAAACAATTCAAACTAATAAGCGTCATCCCACTTCCTGATTATTAATACAACTGTCATTTGCTGGCAAGTTTCAAGGTTGAAATCCAAAAGGTTGGCTATTCACTCCCATACAGTGCTCGTCGAGTAGGGGTGTCTCTAACCTCAGGAGAGTATTGCAAAAGCTTCCGATATTCAAAACACTCGTTGTGACCCCCTCATTGCCCCACCACAACTGACATACACTATTTACTGCAAGGTCAAGACCATTCACAATGGCATCTGAGCGTGGCAGCAGAGTGACAACCTAAAGGAAACTCAAACTATCCAGCCAATAGGCTCACACGAACAAGTTACATTGCCTGTGTCAATCACATCGTTGGTGTCCGAGACCACAGGTCATCATTCTCCGTCTCTCAGTGCCCGTTCTCAGACACCTGCCGAGCAGGTCGTAACATCACTGTTGACACAAAACTCATTCTGGTCAGAAGCAAAGCACTCGACCTACTCTAGCCGTCTCCGTTGTCACCACAGTTTCATCTCCTCTGTTCCATGTCGCTGGTGGCTGGCTAATGCCAAGGAAAGGTGGTAATCTGCAACGAAGGAGGAGGAGTAGGTGGAGGAGGAGGAGGAGGAGGGAGTCATTCCGGAAATGGAGAGGAAGAGAGAGGAAGAGGGTGGATTGGTGTCTCCCTCCTTTCCTCCCTTCCTTCCTCCCTTCCTTCCTCCCTTCTTTCCTTCCTCCCTCCCTCCCTCTTATCCTTGGGTACACATCTGCCCGTGGAGTAAATTTGCCATCCGATAATGTAAAGACTTCTGTTCTTGACTGTCAAGAACATTGCTTTGTTGCGGTCCACCCAGCACTTCTGACTCCAGCTCTTCTCGAGGTGGAAGAAGGTCTCTTTGCAAACCTCACAAGGGTGTTGAGTGGGCCGCAGCTGGCCAAGATCGTTGTTACATCCCCAGTAAGTGGAAAACTTCGCCTGCCGTCCGCCAAACACACGCACGCATACACATACACGACGGAGGATTGGGATTGGGAAAGTGGAGCGGTGCGTGGTGTGGCAATGTTGGGTGGTTGCACATTGAGTGGATTGTCTGCTGTCGTGATGTGCTCAGTAGTATGCTGGTTAATCCAACTTGACAGTACGAAAGTTCCTTTCCAAAGTACAGAAGTCAGGCTGTCGGGCATTTGGCGAACAGCTTCAAAGCGGCATCGTTCTACAAAGAGAAGTGACAGAGTAGGAGGACAACTGGCATCGTGATGCCTGTTGCCTGTCATGTCTTGATGTCTTAAATATGGATGCAGCCCCATTGTCTAGAGGCCTTCATGATTTTTCCTGTCCACTTGATTTAAATGCCATCCTCTTGTTGCATTACATTCAGATATTGAACTCCTAGGAGCTCCTATTCACAGATTTATCCTCAACCATTGTGCTAATTCAGTGATTAATAATTGGCTTATCTAACTAACAGGAGCAGACCTTCCCGAACGTGTTCTCTAATTATTTTACCACTCCTAAGGATTGAGGGGAAAAGGGTTCACCTTCTGTTGCCACATTTTGCTAAATGTCAGATTCACTTAAATTAGACAAGCCCGGATCACATCCGTCACTTTCGACAAAAAGTTGAGGCGATTGATGGAGAGCAGGATGCGAAGTAATTCACAGTTCAATTTGCGAGCACAAAGGCAACGACATGAACTTTCCTTTCATTACGAGTCAGTACAATGGGCGCCATAGAAAACTCACATTCTACCTCCTCCACATTGGAATATCTCATTTGTGGTCTGTGTTTCACAGTCGGTGATTGCTGGACCTTGAAGGTCGATTTTCCCTGAGCCTTACGTAGCCGACTTGAGTAATCGACGCTCTGGATCTGTAGGGAACAGTCCCTGGCTGCGACGCATTCTCATTCAATGGGCTGGAATTCCACTTGATCATCGTGCCTGTAATGCCAACTGATCTGCTTGACTATCTTGCTTCCAGTGTCATGGATGCTTCTCACGCGACTTCTTGTGAAGGCGAGGTGGTCGAGGTGACTCACTGCCCTAACATGATTCTACCAGGGTGGCTTCAATTGCTCCATTTGAATCCGTGCTTCTTCAACTCCTCATTTCTCCTCATGAAAATGGGCCACTTCCACTTCCAGATATCTCTACCCGTTTCAACGTTTGATAAGTCAGCAGGCATAGCATTGGTTATCCCCAAACCACCCACTTGCCATGTCCCCTTTCCCCCTCCTTTCCCCAACAGTTCTAGATAACATACTACCGTCTCCCCAGAAAACCGCGTTTGATCACTTGCGTGCATTAGAGTGTTACCTTAGCTGCCCAAATTATTCCCTAAACTACTCCCATGTCGGAATTCCCTGTCTCGGGACCAGACATAAATTGTACAAATCGGGGTTCTGCCGCTTCCCAGAGGTGTCTAGTTGGTGGGATATTTAGCAACCCAATGAATGCCTGTCGGGATGCAATTGAGAGGTTCCTTTCCCATCTGGCAGGCGGACAGGTTTAATTCACAGATGCAAATCCGTCAGTTACGTGGAGGCAAGACTTTACCGAGGCGGCTGTGATGAATGATGAGCTGAAGGAACCTGTGGTGAGAACGATGAGAAGTAGAATCGTATCTCTTGTTATAAGCAGATGATTTAACCTGACCTAAGCTTGACAACTGGCAGACAGATTTGAAACGTCACTGTTCAAGTGCTCAACAAACAAAATCACCTTTCGAGGATTCAAGATTCAAGAGAGCTATCTGGCCTCGAAGCATATACTGCCTTGATGACATGGAATTCGCACAACTACACTCGAATCCGAAAATGTAACCATTCAGTCTGCCTCTGTGCTGTGGACAGTGATGTGCTTTGTCCAGCTTCATCGTACTCGATGCAGGTAATGCCGACGACAGCTGTAGATCCCGAAGGCATTGCCTTTTCAATTTGCTAAAGGTTTACATTTTGTCGTCTTAACCGTTGCGTCCCCATTTAGTCTCTCCTGATGGGCTGGTAATAACACGAGAATGTAGTTCAAATGAGCTAATCCTCATTAATGAGGTCAAGGTCACTCGAATCGCTATACATGCTCGAGATTGGGATGCTACCTGCTATATAACTAACAGCTCTATGAACGCCGAACTCGCTTTCCTGTATCGATATAATTGACCCCACACTTCTGTTGACATGGTGGAAGACACCATAGGAATAGTCAAAGAAACAGTCCCAACATGTGCACGTACAAGGTGCGTGGGCTGAAGGGGTTGTGTAAACAAATGTGCGATATGGGGTGTCCTTCCCCCTCTCCTTCCTCGCCCATGCTTCTTCCGCTATTACCACGTAGTAGAGGCTTTCAATACCATCGAAGAGACAGATACCAGTTGTCATGACGACGTAAACGACAGGTGATCAATGGTATAAAAGGTTTTGTCCTTCTGGAGGACTGCATTGCAGGGGGGAGGCTAGCTGAGACCGTAGTGTTCAAGACGGAAAGATCCTGTACAGGCGATATTTTCACGTGTCAACTGCCAGTGGTGGAAATATTTGATGCGAAGTAGTTTCGGGGAGCTGCATCATTATTCCGATTCTTGTCACTAAGTTGTCATTGCCAATGTTGGGGGGATGGGATATTTTACTTCAGTTGTTACTTGTCTTCTTATCAAACACGAGATCGGGATGACTGGGAGAAGTGAATAAGGCATTGCCAGGTATTCCATGGAAAAACACTAATTATGTGGAGGCATGTCTTGTACATCAAGCAAAAGGACCTCTTTTAACTCTCCTCAGGGAAGGGACTCTTCATGTGCGCCCTTGAGTTGTTGTGGGACCTTGGGGAAGCATACAATTCATAAGGAAAACGCTGCGTCTAGAGCCCTTCTCTCTAGAATGGCATCTTAGTCCGGGGATGGGCGGGTAGCCTTGAAATAGTCACTTCAGGGCTCGAGAGTTACCCAACCGAGTAGATTTTTGCCGTTTCTGGATTTCAATTCCATTGCCATTTTCCGCGAGGTCCCATACTTCAGACACTAGAGCATGGTGTATGCTTCACCACGGTGGATTGCATGATCACGCCAACTTCCCTCATTTCCCGTCTAGGCTACTACTGCTGCGTCTGAATACCTACTAACACCCACTCTTCTACAACACCCCACCGAATGGCTGACATCCAGTTTGATGCCTCCAGTTTGATTGTCAGATCAAGTGGCACTTAACACACCAATTTAACTGGACAGTGTAAAAAAAGACGAGCCTTAAAATTATCCATCAACTACCAACTGAAAAGACCTTTAAATCGGTTTATTGGCGGAAGCGGAGGTGGAAGCTTCCAACCACTATATTTGGCAACCACATAAATGCCAGACCCACCGAGAGTGCTGGAATGTGGCTGCACCACCACTTTTTTGGATGTCCAAATGCCAACGCGTAGCCGTGGTTCTCTCCACCTACTTGTTTATTTATTTACATTCATCTCCTACCCCGTCCCCCTAACCCATCCCATAGATGGAAATACTTCATTTCTGGAGCCAAATTCTGAAAGCGCAAGCATATTTGTCAACAGCTAGTGTGCCTACCCTCCACCATTTCACCGATTGACGATTAGTTGACCCCCCAACTTGGCGCGATCTGATTGGTCCATTCCTGAAGTGATCTGCCAGAACCGCTTCCATTTAAAATCGTTCCCTTTTGTTAAAATCCGCGGTTTACATTCATTTCCTGACCTCGCCTCATCTCATAGATGAAAATACTTCATTCTTGGAGCCAAATTCCAAAAGCGCAAACATTTTGACAACAGCTAATGTGTCTCCCCATTGGCAAGTACGCCGATTGACAATTGGTTGACCCCAAATTTGGCGCAACCTGATTGGTGCATTCCTGATGTGATCTATCAAAACCACTTCAAATTAAAATCTTTCCCCTTTCTTACAATCCGCGGTTCATTTTGGCACTTTCATGGTACGATCCTGGTGGGTTGAAGAACACGAGAATTAAAAAATCGAGAACAAAAGGTAGGCCACTTTCAGAAGGCACTTCTGACAATGGCGCACCATCACGGCCCTGTCACGGTGGTTGAGGACCAACCTGGGAAGAAGAGCCTCTGGAAATGAACTGCCTAAGAGATGATGCAATAAGCAGATTGTATCCAGATCAAGTGGACAGGCAAAAACGTGAAAGTCTCTAGACAGTGGAGCTGCACCCATATTTAAGACATCAAGACATGACAGGCAACAGGCATCACGATGCCAGTTGTCCTCCTACTCTGTCACTTCTCTTTGTAGAACGATGCCGCTTTGAAGCTGTTCGCCAAATGCCCGACAGCCTGACTTCTGTACTTTGGAAAGGAACTTTCGTACTGTCAAGTTGGATTAACCAGCATACTACTGAGCACATCACGACAGCAGACAATCCACTCAATGTGCAACCACCCAACATTGCCACACCACGCACCGCTCCACTTTCCCAATCCCAATCCTCCGTCGTGTATGTGCATGCGTGCGTGTGTTTGGCGGACGGCAGGCGAAGTTTTCCACTTACTGGGGATGTAACAACGATCTTGGCCAGCTGTGGCCCACTCAACACCCTTGTGAGGCTTGCAAAGAGACCTTCTTCCACCTCGAGAAGAGCTGGGTGGACCGCAACAAAGCAATGTTCTTGACAGTCAAGAACAGAAGTCTTTACATTATCGGATGGCAAATTTACTCCACGGGCAGATGTGTACCCAAGGATAAGAGGGAGGGAGGGAGGAAGGAAAGAAGGGAGGAAGGAAGGGAGGAAGGAAGGGAGGAAGGAAGGGAGGAAAGGAGGGAGACACCAATCCACCCTCTTCCTCTCTCTTCCTCTCCATTTCCGGAATGACTCCTCCTCCTCCTCCTCCTCCACCTACTCCTCCTCCTTCGTTGCAGATTACCACCTTTCCTTGGCATTAGCCAGCCACCAGCGACATGGAACAGAGGAGATGAAACTGTGGTGACAACGGAGACGGCTAGAGTAGGTCGAGTGCTTTGCTTCTGACCAGAATGAGTTTTGTGTCAACAGTGATGTTACGACCTGCTCGGCAGGTGTCTGAGAACGGGCACTGAGAGACGGAGAATGATGACCTGTGGTCTCGGACACCAACGATGTGATTGACACAGGCAATGTAACTTGTTCGTGTGAGCCTATTGGCTGGATAGTTTGAGTTTCCTTTAGGTTGTCACTCTGCTGCCACGCTCAGATGCCATTGTGAATGGTCTTGACCTTGCAGTAAATAGTGTATGTCAGTTGTGGTGGGGCAATGAGGGGGTCACAACGAGTGTTTTGAATATCGGAAGCTTTTGGAATACTCTCCTGAGGTTAGAGACACCCCTGCTTGACGAGTACTTCATGGAAGTGAACTGTCAACCTTGTATCCTGGCAGCAAGTGATAGTCGAAGCAACAACCAGGAATAACTTAGCTTTTATTGAGGGTAATGAACCGATTTTAACCAAAAAAAAAAACCAAGAAAAACAGGGAAAAAACTCCACATGATATTATCTAGGGTACCAAATGATTACCCTCAGATCCTGAATGCCCCAGGTACCATGCTTTGTTTACAGCTCACCTGATTTGTTTAATATACGACTTGGTACCATCGTTTACCGCTTTGGCCGCAGCATTTTAGGTGACGTGGTGTTATTTCCGATTTTTGAACCACTTTCCATTTCCATAAATAACGCAGTGGCAGATTCAGCAATGATTGATTCAAGAAAGTTGTAGAGTGATAAGGAGAGGGGGGAGAGAGACAGAGGGTGAGAGAAAGATAGAGGAAAAAGCATGCGGAGATGAACTCGAACCGGGCATCTTTGCTAGACATCAAGACACGGGGCTGACGGAATTGAATTTGTCACCTAAAGCAAAGCAGACAGAGACAAAAGTCGGGAAACATTATCAAAGTTCAGTTCAGAGGATGTCTCATCAATTTATTCACGTTTAACCATCCATCCATCCAAATGTCCTTTTAGTCACCAATCTACCAGAAAACCCTCCTCCAAGAATGCTTCCATTCGTTACTCAAGATTCCTTCCAAGCAGACACCCATTTACCCAACAGCAGACTATCCAGTCGACCAATGACCCACCCATCCATCAATCCATTCAAGCATCCTGTTCATCAACAACTATGGAAGATATTCTACCTCTACGTACCATAGGAACACACAAAAATCCATCTTCCTCCTCCTCTCTCTCATCTTCACTATCCTCGAACTTCTGTAGACACGCAAAATCACTCTGACTTAGTGTCGAAGGCATTAGCATGTTCTCTGAACTGAACCCATTTCCACTCGCTAATCCCCTCCTGCTTGTCATTTGCCTGTGAATCCGGCTTCCGGAGGACTCCACACCCAACGCGTGGACAAAAACGGCGGGTTCAGCACTCTCCTCACCATCGGTGAGTTGCTGTTGCTGAGGGAGGGCGCGATTGAGGATTTTAATAAATTCCGAGGTTTTTGCACGCATTCGCAACTGTAGATAGCCTTTGGCGCATTTTATGTGGTAATGAAGGTAATTGCGGACGGTATGGATCAGGTTGATGCTCCTGTCGGCGGCATGGGGTGCAAGGTGGCGGGGGAAAAGAACTAAAAAGGAAAAATCGGAAGGCTTGTTTATTGCTTATCAGCACTGTTTGCAGCAGGTGCTCTGCCACTTATGGAGCATCAAGAACTGATACTTACGACTGCTCGACCAAGCTCATTAGTTCTCAAGTTGCCCTCTCTTCTCAGATTAGTCGCAAGGGGTTTATGGCGGCGAAACGGTCGGCTTAAACGCGCACGAGGTCAGAGCATCTGTAGCAACTTGACGCACTACTTAAATCTCAACTCGATGTCTTCTATGCCTGGCCTCGATGCTTGTCCACTTCTGCCCGCAATTACCGGTGACATGAATAGGAGGTAGGCGAGATCCAACCATCACACATTCAGCTTTGCCGAACCGATAAGACCACCTCTCAACTTCTCCATCTTTTTACGGAGAAACCCACTCACCTCCCACCTACGACATTCCACTTGTGACAGAACGATGTTTCTGTCACTTCGATACAATGTGCACGTGGGCTTCTGACCCACCTTCACACTTCAACATTTGAAAGCCCAATTGTTAGACGGAAAGGATCAATTGGCACATTGGAACATGACTAATTACTACACTTCCCTTCGTCTGTCACTATTTGAGCATCTGGTAGAAAACGCCCGAAAACCTGCCGCTCCTATGGGTTAGTTGGAATAAGGGGTTCACAGGTTGTACGACAAGGGTTGTAAATCACCTCACTCGATATCACAGCTTCCAAGCAAACTAACCGCAATGGATTAAATTTGTTAGAACAAAAAACTTAATGGCCAATCATTAACCATTGGCTGTTGGCACTAATAGCTTCCGCTTTGCGTGTAAATGCTGTTCGAAAACTCACCAATTTGTCGATGTTATCAAGTAATGCACAAACTTCAACAAGTGTTACCTAAATTTACAGGCCACTTTTTTTCTCGTACTACACCCCAAATTTGTCACCTTTAACATGAAAAGCTTTGACTCACCAAAGGTAATATAGGCTCTATTATCACCACCGACTGCATCTGTGTCTCGCAACTCAGCCGGAGGCTCTCGATGTGAGTAGAGAACTTGCGGCGCCCTATCATAACGTCGTCGAACCTCGGTGAACTCCTACAAGTGGATATGAAAAAACTTGCCTAAAAGAAGGCACCTACTTGTTGGTTTATAAGTAGTTAGGTTAGTAGGCACAGGTTAATAACACGAGGAGGGTGAGGCGACAGTGTGGGGATTTAGACAAAACCATGTTAGCCCCACAAAAGAGTTGGAAGGAATGAACGGGAACAAAAATGCGCCAATTCTAGCTCCTGAGACCATAGAGAATACAAATTTGGCAGCAGCACGCTACCATCAACAAGGAGACACAAATCCACCGATCTTGACAGGGGAAATTTTGGAAATGAACTTTTAACAAAAAAAATAGTGAAACTTTGCAAAGGGCCCAAAGCTTATTGGAATCCATACGTGTCTAAGCTACTACCTGAATTTGACCCCAGTGGTTCCTGTTCAGTCAATTTCGTAAATAAAGATAAGTGGTTTTCTAAAAAAACGGTGTTAAAAAAAGAAACTACGCTGGCACGATTGCTTTTTTAGGGATAAGATGGTGTTATAAATGCAGAAACTCACCGTTTTACTAAACTCGTCAGTCACTAGACAACCGCAACTGGGAAGACAAGTAATTATGCATTATGAGTCATGGTTTGTCGGACTGTCCAACACAAAGAAAAAGCTTCGTCATAGACCTAGCGCTATAAAAATGGACACTTTCTTCTAGTTGTGATGAGCAAAATGCTAGAATTGTCTAAAACGGTTTCAAAAATTGATAGTGGATCCTAAAATTTCCCAACTATTAGAGGATTATGAAAACTATTGGCATTGGGGACTAGTTCTCCTGACCAATTAAAATGCGACCTTGAGGAACAGGGATCGAGGGAATGAGGTTTTACCTGCATAAAGATTTTACCAATGACAACGTCATCGGCGTCCTTAAAAACGGTGCTGAAGATGACGGTGATGCGATCCTCAAGAGCTTGAACGTACCTAAAAAAAGAAGGGGATATCTGAGGCATCCATTTAAGCCAGTGGGTAGACGATAAACTTCGGTAGTTCAAAAGTGCCTGTGTGCTATCGTTGAGACTCAATTCTTAGCAAATTTAGCGCGATACGAGCTCTAAACGTCACCAATGATATAACTTGAGTGAGTAATACTAAAGGTCACTATAAAGGCAGATTTGAAGCAGCTCACACCCCAATCCATGTGGCTGAAGGCAAAATGAGTGACACGGAAAGGACAGAGGGATTAATGAATCCCCAATAGACGCCTAGAGCGGTTGCAGATGGACCCATACATGAGCAATATCCAAGCCTCTTTCATCTCTTCACGCATGGCTACGCCAACCACCTGCTTCGTTCATTATAAATAAGCCCTACATCAGCACTGACCATCTGAACTTAAAATATGCATCGTCTGAGTGATTCCCCTTACATGCCTTCACCATGGGATGGAGGTCAAAAGGTCGTAAAAAACCTCTCACCTTATTGGCCCAAGTGCTGTTAATTGTACAACCTTATGATTCACCGGGAGCAAATTAGGCCCACTTGCTTGAAACGCCCAAACGGCAGCGGGAAATAGGGGATGTGGACAACAAGACATTCCCAGGTGGAAGGGTACATTCGTTCGATTTGTTGAAGGCAATCGACAATAACATTAGTGGGGTCTATCCAAGGCTCATTCCGTAAAGGGAGCAAATACAAACAACGGTAAAATACGCACTAACAGTTGAAGTGGGGGTAAAGCCACACACACAAAAATCAGCGCAATTAGCTGTTGGTAATTAACAGGCCATTTTCAACCAGTGCCAAGAGTTCTAACGTAGATGTAGCTGCGAGGATATGGCTTTTGTGACTAAAAAGGCAGGTGTGCGCAGCTCCCTGTGCATGTGATTCACCCAATCCCCCAACCGAATGAATTGACACCAATGGCAGTTTTGATAATTGCCACAGGAACGATAAAATCCACCACCTCCTTCCCTTATCTGTTCCACCATTGACATTGAAAAGTGGAAGCCAATTTCTGTTTCAATTTGGTACTCAAATAGACGGTGAAAGTTGATGAACATGTAACAAGAAGCCATTTAATTAATGAGGAAGACTAGATGTACAAGTGATAGATAAATAAGAAGGGATGTATGGACAGGGGATGGAACCGTTCTATGGATTCACCAAAGAGCTACATTACACACAGTAATTCTAGTGGAAATTTATAAAACTTAGTGAAACATGGTTTAACCAAATGAGTAAATTTTTAAGCTCAGCGCGTTTCCTCCAAATGACTTGAAAATACGCAGTTGCAGAGCCCAAACAAACAGATCCCTGCCTGTGTTTCTCAGTGGAAAGGCTTCTGGATAAAACATCAAACGAATTCAAAAATTAAGGGAATTGATTTCACACCATCCATCATGGAGTATAAAGAGGGATTGCGATGAGGCATTTGATAGGCACTGAGGAATACAGTCTAGTAGTCAATGGGAAGTGTAATTCGTACACAGAATCGAAAACAAAAAAAAAGGGGAAATCAACCTGCATTGCTATGATTTCGTATACTAGTAGCTATAAAAACGGGGCAGATCTAAGGCGCACAAAATGTCGCTCACAGTATAGGGATTTCAACCAGCAAGAGCTGAAGCCTCAGGAAGACGTAGAGTGAGGAACTCAATGCCGTTTCACGGGACTGACAATCAAGAGGAAGTACTTCTTATGAACAAAAATAAAAACAGAAAAAGTCGGAAGTAACATTTTTACAAGCAACTGTTTGGGGATGAATTCCATAAACCAAGAATTAAGCATAGAAAATTCACAAGAAATCCTAGTTTCTCTACAGCTCCCTTTTAGAAGCTGGGCACTTCATACAGGTTTTAGGGCTAAAATTCCAGATTTTACGTTATGTTTTTATTTTAGTATTGGAAACATTAACTTTACAACATGACTAAGTAGTTGTGACGATTTAAGCTTAAAAACTAAGGACTAAAAGGATCACTTTATAATGAGAGGCGAAAATCAACTTCTGGATTAACCACTTGAGGAGAAAGTCGAAATTGCCACCAACTTCAAACGACAAATCCACTTGGTTTAGGGGATTTAACGAATCAGAAAAGGGTGAAGGAAAAGTTTGCTGAAGTAACATCACTCACCCATTTGCATCCATTTAACATGAGAATGGCTGATCTTCACTTCTGAGAACTTAACGCGTCAAAAAGAGAACGGTACATTACTTGATTCAAGTTGCCTTATTTCAGTGTTGAAGGAAATAATAAAACAAGAACCCAATTATTCCCGCCTAAAAAATAAACTTATGTTAAACCATGTGCCTTACACAAAAAGTGCATTTGAGACGCTAATAAGATTGGGAAGGACATGAATGTCAACCTACATGGCTTCATCTGGACTGTAGTGAATAACCGCTCGTTTGGAGATTATGGGTTCATCTGCCAGCGCTTGAAGGAGAAAGAAGGGCTCGAACACAGCGGCAAAACAGTTCCGCTTTAGCATAGCTACATGGCGGGCAACAGTTTCGTAGTTTTCCGGGACATTTTGCAAGTCGAAACAGAGAGTAACTGAGTAACCGGGATATGGTCTATCTAATATGTACGTGCCATATTCCCGCCTCAGGAGCTAAACCAAGAGAACAATTCCTGCTTTACAATTTAAGTGGTGGAATAAAAATATTATGAGAGAAAAGGGCTGCTCACCCCTTCAACATCGTATTCTTTCAGTTCGTCAAAAAAGTTGACTAGAAGACTGACTAGGAGTTTAGACTTATCCTTCTCAGGGTTATGGATCCGGTAGAGGATGCGATCAAAATCGGCGACAATGTGGTCGATTTTTTCAAATTTGAGGCTTATGATTAGATTGAGAAAGTGGAAAACTCACCCGGCTTTGGCATTACTGAAACGGGTGATAAGCAAGTCTTCCACAGCCGAATTGTGGAATTCCAGGAATATCATAGTGAGCAGATGTGAATATTTGGTAAACTAAAAGGCGCTGACAGACATGTCTGAATGGAGGAAAAATGGAGACAAAGCATGTTAATAGGAAGCAAAAAATGTGCTAACGCAAAGAGAATGAACTGCAAAAATGTGGAAAGGACACCTGAAGGATTAAAGTAAATGCATATAAGTGGGAAAGACAAAGTGTCGAGTACCACACGGAAAGAAAAACGCTCACACAAACTACGGTGAAAACCTCCAGACAAACCGCATACTCAAGGTTCTTCGCCAATTGGTTTAAAATAAGATGTAAAAGGGACTTCTAATGGTTATATTTTGCCACCGTTTTTTTAATACCACTTAAAATGGGGTCCGCCGATTGTTTTTTTCGACTTCAGTTCTAACTTGCCATTTCGCTATTACCTAGATATTAAATTTACATATCAAGCAGATAAGTTTACCTATTTAATTAACAAATAGAGTGAATGTATCAATCGCTCTACTAGCATAAACACGGGCTCTGTTCGTTAAAATAGTCCGTGAAAGATGCCAATGTAAGAATCTGTCAAATGAACCATCCCGCTCATGTCTTCGATTGAGTCATTTTCTCCGCCGTCCCAAAATATAGCTGTAAGACGATCCCGACGGTTAAACTTATTACGCTGGAATCCAAGACGTCTTTAGCGTGCTCTGAGTAGCCTGAATAGTCTAGTACAACAAATGACTTTGTTATTTTGTAAGGGCTTTCGAAATTGTTGGGCAATATAAGCGAGCATTAAGTGTTTCATTTTCCAGCCTGCATTTCGTAGTTCTTATCCGAATAGTTTTTATTAGTTAACTGGAATTAGACATAGTGGATTTCAAGTGATTTTCCTAGGAACTAAGTAATTCTTAAGTAACTCTAAGCCATGTGAATATGGTGGCAGGTCAGTAGATCGAGCACAGTCGATCTAGGCGACTAACCACCATGACAGTCTAACTCTTCTTTTCTAGTAAAGAGAGACCTTTACAAAGTTTAGCACATAACCCTCCATAAAAAACCCACCTGGAAACAAAAAATTGTCAAGCTATTTATACCAGGACGAAAAAATTTTATTAACCACTAAAGAAACACGAAAAAAACCAAATGGAACACTATCATCTCATCTCATCTTTGCTCCTTGCATTTTAGCAGCACCTCTTGCAACGGCAGCCTACAACGTTGGAATAAGAAAAGAGGAGGAGGAATAATTGGAGCATAAATTTTACAAGGGGTGTGACTAACAGATGACAGGGAAAGTCGACTTACAGCATGGTGTGACGCAACAGCATTCACAGCAACAGTCATCACAGCAGCAGCAACTGCAGCAGCAACGGTTACAACTCCTTCTCGGCATTTTTGAATGTTTCTTGGCTTGAATTTGAGCTTTATGTCTCTTTCCTGGTGTTTGGTGAGACCCCGAGCACCTTTATATACCCAGAGAAATGCGCAATTTTTCTGAGTAAATTCCTCCCCCCTCCCCCCATCCTCACCATCTCCTCCTTCAGACGGCGTCTGATTGACTCCGGAAGGAGTGCGGGTGGGGAGGGAAGGGGGAGTGCCTAATTGCTGTGGCCCCAAACAAGTTGTGTTTGGCAATAACCGACCTCTTTTACAGTTTTTTATTAAGCGTCAATTAGGTGTCTCCCCTTCTTCTTCTCCTTGTGCAATAAATTTGTTCAGGGTAGAGATAATGTGATATTCAAGTAGGGGGACTTTTTTGTAAATAAGCTGATTGAATGAGATTGTTGATCCCACTTTAGTCACTCAGCATTCCAGCTTCTCTAATAGCTAGCTGACTGCCTACCCGCTATTTCCGCCTTGATCAGCTCATCCATCCCTAGGCGCCACCCATTTGATTGACTACCTATACACCATTCTTCCAAGGGGTGTTCCACCGCCCTGTTGTGAATTATCAGAGTAATTTTCTTGTTAGCGTTTATGTAAAGAAATTTCTCTCAAGAGATGTTATGATTTAGGGAATTAGTTGCTATTCCAACTTGGGTGCCTCATGATTGCTAAAGGATGAGGCGCAGGAGTTGAGGCTTTGATGACACAATGAAGAGAGTAGCTAGAAGAGGTCACATGACCAGACTTCGACTAATCCTTGAAGCCTCAACGAAAAGAAACTCTTCGATGAGCCATTTTCCTGATTCGCCGATTCAATATGAATTGTGGATCATTTGTGAGAGCAAATCTGGCAGTAGGGAAGGTAAACTTTGAGCAATTGCCATGACGCTACCACTACCGCATCTGGCCGACTACAAGGTCACTCTGTGACATTAACACCTCACCTCTATATTCATGCATCCACTTCTCAACCCTTCCATCCATCCATTCTTAAGCATTCTAGCTAACAAATATGAGGAACTGATTTATTGTGCGAACTTTGTTTTAACGAGCGAGGGGAAGATTTAAGACCTTCAGCTTATTTAGTCTGACCTCGCTGGACCTACATTTGTAATCGTTCAGGAGATCTATCAGGCCATTTGCCATTCCATCTCTCCACAAGTACCCATTCACCCGTGCCAAACCTGTGCGTCCAATTCTGATGCCACCAACCTATTCCAAAAGACAGTAATACTAACCCAGATGAAAAAAATGTGCCTTAATTTTCCTCCCCACTCTACTCTGTCAGTGCAGTCACAAACTTCGGGCCTATTTATTCCTTCGACCATAGATTCATCCACTCTGTATGCATTCAACCAGCCTAGACCCATCCAACTATCTCGTGCCCAGCCCTCCTTCCATCCATCCATTCTTCATTCCCTCACCCCATCTACGCATCAATCCATTTCGAATCCACTTTTCTATCCCACTTACCCCTATTCTGCCAAGTTTTTTTCATCAAAAAGTAAAACGAATGAATGGAACTTTCTTCCATTTGAAGATAGAAAGCGTTAGGCTTCCTTACCTGATTCTGTCTACAGGAAGGGTGTTGCCTTTTCCGAAACAAAAAAAGGCGACAAAAAAACCGGGATGATGTATAAATTGTTTGTAGGGGAATGAAATAAAAATGTTTGCTTGTTTTTTAATTCACACACCGTGTTCTAACTGACGGAGGTGTTTGTCAATCACCACCGTGTAGATTCGTCGTTAAAGCAATGCATCTCTCGCCAATTGCCTATAAAACCGTCTTAAATAATAAAAAGATAATGAAACAAGTCCTTAAGAAAAAAAATGCTTGGGCCGGTTTTTCATGGAGAAAAATGAAATGTTTTTTGGTAGTGAGGTTTTTTCAACTAGACATGAATTTGTGATAGGGGATGCTCATGGTCCTCAAGTTTCCCATTGTCTTCTACATGTTCACCTATGTAGAATCGTTTAAGCCATAGAAGGACTTCTCAGTATATCTAAACTAGCTTGTCGTTCTCATCATTTTCAAGTAACAATTGACAAATTGTGCGAAGAGCTTGCCCACCAAGGCCGCGGGATTGCCCCGCTCAGCGGCATTTTTTGCAGCATTCAAGGGAAATCTGGAAGGATTGAGGTTTTTGCAAACTCACTATCACTGTTGCCTACCAACTTGACAAGTGATGCCCACTACAACATCTTGATCGGTATTCGATCACAGCACTGACTTGTCACTTATTTCTTCATGCAGTTCTGTTGGAGAAGTCTCTCTAACGAAAAAAAAAGCCAGCCACATTAAATGGCTCCACTAAGCATGTACCAGTTAAGAGTTGGAACAACCGCATGAAGAAAGAATGTGACCCTCTCTTCTACAAGAAACTCAAGACCCCCAATTCGACTTAAAATACACCTCCGACCAGTTTATTAATATGACCTCAATAGCTCTTACACCAGAAATTTCCGTAGTTTTAATAATGGACAGGTGATCCCTTCCTTCTGTAATACTTATGATCCCTTTCCAATCGAGAAACTCTAACGTATTTGAAATTCATTTGAAATGGGTTCGCTTATTCCTACAGCCAAAGTATTCGTCTCGGATCCAGTCCTCTCGGAATTGGCATCAGAAACGAAGGACGAGGAAAACGCGAAACCAAAGTGTTACTCATGTCTTAGAAGTAGAAAAAACGTCATCCGCCTTGGAAGTTAATTTATTACAGAGGAAAGAATAAAGTAAATAATGGAAATACTATTCAGGAATAAGCACATAATCCCTTTTTCCACCTAATTGCGTTGTAAGTTCGCCTAGCAATATTTAAAACAGCCTTAGCTCAGAGAAGTTCTCAGGAGTTCTCTACTCCAATTTGGGAACGAAAATAGACAAGCCAATCATTGCTAACTACTTTTTCAATAAAGCTAAAGTGAATGACACAGAAGAATATCAAAAAATGTGAAAACCTCACTCGACCAGAGCCACAGACTGAAAGCGTTTAAGTTCAATGGCAGATTACAAGCACTTCAAGGTCAGAGGAGAGGCAGCCAATCACTTTGCTGCCACCGAAGACATTGGACGTTAGCCACAACGCCAGCATCTAGAAGCCTCGCTTGATTAGTCAGAGATGGGTTGAAAATATACCCCGGCTTTTTTAAAAATAGCCACCATCCTCGACAATTCTCTTCACACTTTTTATAGAAGGCATCACTCTAACGCCCTTCCACGGCATCAAATATACTTCCGAGAAGGTGAACGTTGAGTTTTACCAATATAAACTTCTCATATTCCAGCCATCCCATTAATAAACGTTTAAATAACCCCTTTTTTAAAAAAATTATTGGCATTTCATTTAGGGCAGACGTACTGGTAATGCTTGCAGCCCATCGTTGATCAGCTGCTGGTAAACCAATCAAAGAAGGGGTAGTAATAAAGCTCCGCATTTGATTGGCTGGACCAACAGTCGATTCAAAACTTATCCATAGAACTCATCTCTCCTTTTCATTGGACAAATTTCAACTACTTGATTAGAAATTATTAAAACCGCCTCTTCTGAACAAAAGTCAGGGCATTAGAGAACTATTTCACAACTTTGACACTTAAACTGTTTACATGGGTCCGAGTGTTCATAGTCGGATTTTAACTTTCCAAGACCTAAACTTCTTAAGAAATGACGCCTCACTATTTCATCAGGCCGTCAAATCTGCAGCAATGAAGGTTTGTTCTGCACTTTATAGAAATCTTGCTTTGATCAAGGTTGGTTAAAATAATCGACCAATCAGTGAGGAAATGTGTCTCAATTCTCGCATTTGGTTGGTTCTAGGTGTTAAATCGACTTTTTAGCTCCCGCAGCATTTCCACTCATATTTGCAATCCAAATCGGTTGCGTTGCAGGGGCTGGACTTTCAAGGGGATCGCAAAAGTTGCCTTAATCCGCCTTAGACTTGTCTAAACACAGTCACACATGCACGAAGACGTGCACACACACACAAACACAAGGCACCACAAATCCCGGTCTCCACGCGTGCCCATACGTATAGCCACGCGCAAGCACGAGCGCACAACTACGCACGCACGTTTGGCACTAATGAGCCAATTGGAGAGTAGCGTGCGCCAACAGGACAGCTGGCCAAGAGACGATCGATGTGATATGGTGCGGAGGTGTGTGTGTGCGCGTACAGGATTGCGTACGGCTATTCGCAGTAAAACACGCGTCAGCGGCAGTGGCAGCAGCACCAGCATCATCATAATCATGCCTCCTTTGCAGCGAATGCTGCCACTGCTGCCTCTCTGCCTTCTTACACAGCGTTGCTGCTAAACTAACCCTGTGGTTGGGGTTGTCGATTATTGAAAGGAAAATATTGACCTCCCACACCGTAGCAGTCACCCAGTTGAAAGAAAGCCCAAAAAGGGCACCCTTAGGGCTTATAACACCCAACCCTCACTGCTTGGGGGTTGGCAGGTCATCAAACGGGCTATTGGGAGGTCGTGTACGTAAGCCTTTTGGTGGCATGGCGTACCTGATTTGTCCAGTGAAAACATTGGGAGTTGGGTCGAGGCGGGATTAACCTCTTCAACTCAATTTCATTGTTGATGTCGGTCGTGACGATACTGATGGATGGCCTCCTTCCATTGGCGTCAAACAATCCATTTAGGCAGGAATCCTCTTTGAGGCATTGGCAACGCTCCAGTTGCCCACCTGAAGGCGCTGAGAGATGAAGTTCAGTGCTTTCGTCGTGAAAGTCATTTCATTCCACGTTAAGAGATCACAAAAAGACTCTGGAGAGGACAACATCGACTACGAACGCTTGAATAGATCTAGACATCGATATCTTATCAAGAAGGAGCCTCTTGAAGTTTGGTGGGAATAGAGCCCCTCCTGTACCCCCACCAACTTCTCAAAAGCAACCATTTAAAAAATTGCATACTAAGTGGCTGGACGGTGTTGAACTTGTGTCAAATCGAGGATTTCAGCCAAGAAACCCGCCTAGATGTGCTTCAACAGATAATTTACATTTACAAGAGTAGGAGGCCTTCAGCGCCTAGACTTATGTGTAGATAATGAAGAGGTCTTCCTTCCATGTAATGTGATCGGACTAGATACCTCAGTTCGACTGCAGAATGGACAGAACTACCTTCCAACTCCTTCAAGTAACAGCATATTTAAGGATCCTAGGGTCACTCCAGTCCCCACAATGTCTGGGAACCACTCACTTCCACATCACGGGGCTGAAGAAGACCCACGCGCCGGACAATCGATAATTCCAACCAATAAACAACTGAGAACCAACCACCGATATTAGTGTCAGAAGTGACCCAGGTCTTCCAGCCCATCAACAAGTAGGAAAGAAAGAATATTGGGACCATGGGGATTAGCTGAACAGCAAAGTATGTTCCTGCATCTGGGGGTGCTTCAGCCACTCACCAACTCCGTCCAATCCTTCAGAGTGAGAGAGAATCAAATTTACCAAAAGACAACAACAGAGCGGTAAAGAAGGACGAAAAAAACGAGACCGAATTCACAGTAGCAAATTTATTACATGATATTGCCACCTAGACTGTCATCTTCAACAGCATCAACAGCAGCAAGATAGAACAGATCAGACCGAATCGGATCAAGTCGGATCGGCTCAGCTCATCAGAACAAGAAGGGTTAGGGTTCAGTAGGAGTCATTCTTCGGGAAAGTCATTGCAGACACACACACGCACACACGCACGCACAAGGAGGGCGTCTGTGGAAGGTGGAGGGGAGGTGAGAACTTCCAAATTAAAAGAAAAAGGAGATATATAGAGAGAAGGGGTGAGAGAGAGAGAGAGAGAAACGGAGAAAAAAGGGGAAAAAAATAATAAACCAGAGTACTTTTCAGCGTTGATCATCAGCATCAGCATCACCATCAGCAAGAGCGTTATCATCGAACGAAAAGAGACTGTGTGGCGCGTGTGTGTTTGAGTGTGTGGAGGTGGTGTGGGTGATTACAACTTGTAGATGCTGTTCTTCATTCTTCGTAATTCTCGCCTCCTCTCGAAGTTCACGCGACTGAGTAAATACACACACAAACACACACACACACACGCAGAGAAGAGGACAGGAAGTGAAGTGAAGACGATAGGAAGGTAGAGAGGAGGAGGAGGAGGAAGAGGAGAAACTGGTTGAGTGATTGACTGATTGTACAGAGCGGTTTGTGGCGTCTTTTTGTGGATGGACAGGCGGATGGATGGACGAGTGGGTTTAGGTAGGTGGGTTGGAGCACATGTATAAGGTCGGGTGAGAGATGGGTGAGAGCGCACTAAACGAGGTTATATTCCTTCAGATTCAACTGGAGAATGGTGTCCTTTACAGCGGCGAAGACAAAGCGAATGTTCTCCGTGTCGGTGGCACAGGTGATGTGCGAGTAGATGACCTTCTCCGGGTCGGGATTTAGCTCCACGAACATCTTCAAGATGAACTCGCGCGCTGCTTTGGCGTCTCTTTGAGGGCCTGTGTTATAAAAGGAAAAAAAAGACATGGCTCTAGTAACAATACAACTCCTGGGATCATGGAAGTCCTTGTGGAAGTCCGTCGATGATAGGAGACTGGGGATTCCGCGTAGATCTTCAACAGCCACAAGACTTAGAGACAGAATTGTCGAACGGCAGCATCACAGAAGGTCTAGATCAGTCTAACTGTCGGTGACAATATGAAGGACCAGTCCCAACTTGGTACCTTGCTTCCAGCCACTGCGAGAAGAACCTTCTAAGAATGAATCTATTCGAAGGCACCATCGTCGTGGACGAGCTGCAATTAGTATCAGGCTTGTCCAAGATTAAAGTCGCGACATTTGACTGGCTTTAACCACAAGAATAGGTCTTTCCATCTACCAATTAACCTACCTCTTTGAAACTCAAATAATTCTATGGCAATAATTTTGATGTAATAAACGATTTTGAACATGGAAAGCGAATTGACCGCAACACTAGGGTGATCAATGGTTTCGAAGAGGAAGCGAGACAAACTTCGAACCACTTTATGATGCAAATTCCTTGAAAAATAACTTGGCCGTTAACAAGAACCACTTCCAAGGCCTTTCAAAAGGATGACATGCTTCAGAATTTTGAGAGCACGACCACCCTTGATGGAAGGTTATTAAAGCGAAATTATTTTCCAACTCTTCGAAACCGCAAAGTTGTTTCTGAACTCCCCTGAGGATTCAAAAGGCGTAAAGTGCTGCTTCAAGCTCTGAACTGCTTGTATTTAACAACATAAGGTAACAATATCAATCGTCTTGACTACTCCACGACATTGACAGCCTTCAAGGGTTACAAACTCGACTCCCAAATACGGCTTCTAGCATTTTCAAAGCAGAGACAAATCAAGTGATCTCACCAATGACATGTCAAAAGGTAAGATGCTTTTTGCCGTTCGTACTTTAATGCCTCTAAAATGACTGGACGTTTCAAGATAAAACGTCGTTGTTGTGTGAAAAAAACACCTGAAAAACACAACTACAGAGCGTGGGGTGACCTGACAAGACCCTAGCAGCAAAAAAAGGTAATCTCGTTTGCTTGCTTGGTTGCCTATCTATGGACAAAATTTATACGACACGACCTTGACCCAAGCCAGCCAACACAGTGGCAATTGCTCTGGTCTATGCAATAGGCGTGGCTAGGAGGGGGCGGGGGAAAAAAAAACAGTTCTTCCCCTTCATCCACTCGTGGGCAAAACAAAAAAATTAAGTTGATAAGCCTTTCAAAGCCCAGGTGAAATAAAAGGTAGAAATGAATAACCATTGCGGTTGTTTCACATTACCTGTCCTCTGGCAAACTAGCCCATCCCCCTAGGTGGTTTGATTTTAATGAAGGTTGAGGTCACACACACACACGCACACACAAACAGACACAGAGACTACAACTAGTGTTAATGCCGGTCACCCAGTTCCTCTCTCTTCAAAAGTGAGGCCAAATTTGCATGTCCACAATCATTTCCAATGATGATATACCGTTGCAACAAGGGCTTTAACATCGCGAGCGGATGGTGGGGCGAAATACTCGTCCTCTACAGATGCGTTTCAGAAGTTGAAATTGACCATTCAAGGCATGGAAATAGAATAAACACGAATTGTCTCACCTAAGCCTCGTGTGCGACACGTGGTCACGACCTACATGCCGATAACCGCAATTACACCAACAGTGCGTGTTGTCGAGACAACCTTTAGAAAAAAAGGACAAGGGGAACAGAGACAGCCGAGAATCGAATGAATGAATAATGAGTATCCACTCCTTGATGGAAAATAATATAACATTTCGTGGTCTACAACACCTTACCTTTCAAGATCTCTAGCCCCTAACACTGACTCAAAGTCGGCCATCGAATGCAATTTTTGCTTTGCACAACTGACCGTATTTTGGGAAAGGTGTTAAAGAAGCCAAACATGTGGTTAGTGACTCATCCACACGACTACCAAGTAGTGCAGAAAAATGTCAACGTCGACACAACAACAGAGAAGAACAATTCACCCACTTCCTTGCACAAACAACGATGTATGTGGAATTCAAGGGCAATAAGTAGATTGCATCATTTGTTCCCATCTTTGAAATGGAAGCCTTAGTTAAAGCTCTCCCTCTAGGAGACGTCCTCATCACTGGCTCACTTGGAAAGGCTTCAACCGAGAAAATGTTTACCCAGATGAATGGCAAATATGCAGTGATTTGCGATTCAACTATTGAGTTGTACTGATATGAAATGAAATGGATCCATTCTAGAAGTGCCTTCTCGAATCCCCTAACAATGAACCTGATTCGCTTGACAGATGGACGTAACTGTAAATTTAACAGCTTTTGCTGTTCTTTCAGCTGTAGAATTCTCGGTTCCTTCGGTCCTCGTAGTCACAGCTGTAGTCAGTTGGAAGTTCAATCTCAACATACATTATCCCTTTGTTCTTTCTTCTCTGACGCAATGTGCGCAGCGGATTCGTAGCCATCGGCACTGCAGTATTACAACCCCCTTAATCCAAACAAAACTAATCACACGACAGGCCTAGACACGACCAACTACTCTCCCTCTCCCCATCCCGGTTTCATAAGACAGTGAAAACATTCTTAAAAGGTGTCTTAAGAAGCATTCAAAACTCCACGGAATGAACTACCCGGCCTTTACAGACATGCCTCTTTTAATCTCACAAAGCCCGCAGACAATCGGAATAATCTCACTAAGTATTTAATGAAATCCAGAGGCAATGGATGTCCAACCTACAAGGAAGTTGGTTCCCCCTCGACGGCACATTTTAAATGTGTCGGGATTCAGTGAAGCACAAAGAAACCACGCGACAGGACGCAAGAAGTAAACATTTGGCTTTAAAACGGGAGATATGAGACTTAGCCAGACATAAATTCCAGCATTTCATAAATGCCCTAAAGACATTTCAGCTGTTCAGCCAAAATTCGGGCAAAAAGACGGCTCCCTCCAGTGATGATTAAATACTAGTTCAAAATGAACCCATTTCTTTTACATTCAATGCATCAGACGGGTAAAAAGGAGGAAGCAAGAGGACATTGGAGACCCAATGGAATCTTCAACCATCCCAGTGGACTATTTAATATCCCCTCTGGAGTTTAAAGATTTTAGAGGAACTGGGAAGTGGTTTAAGCTAACCACTAAGACTGAGGAAAACAAAAGCCGAGAAGATGGTGGAGAAGTCGGAGGGGGCGCAAGACCTGTAATACGCACCAAAATGTGGGTGTATCGAAATGAATCAGAAAGAGAATCCACCCACCAGGTAAAACCGCTTCTAATAAGCCCTTTGCTTAGTTCAACGAAACTTGGGGCCCTTCCTTCAAATTAATGCAGACAAGGAGCCTTAGAGATGCATATGGCACGAGGAAAACGTAAAAAATGTCTGGAAATGCGACAGGAAGAAGTGGAAAAGCGGATAGGACGGTGGGATGGATGCTGGTGGTTTAATCAACAAAACATGAGAGAAGCCTGGGTGAAGCGATAATGTGGCTGGAAGTTGCAAAAAAACGACGCAAAGAGGAACTGCTCTCCCTTGCAAAGCTAAAGTTAGATTGAGGGCGGATTGGGACGAGATTAAAAAGCAGGAAAAGTTTAACTCAAAAGCAAGCAATAAAGCCAATCTATCAGAGCATTGCCAAGCATCAAAGATAGCAATCAATTTTGGAGGACTCAAGCCGTCAGAGGAAAGAATAAGAGACCGAGAGGATTCAAAGTAAGGTAGCATCGAATGCCTCAGATTGTCAGCCACTAGAGGTTGTGAGCCCTTTTAGTCTTGTCGACTCAAAAAAGTACCGCGAGTTGCCTGTTTTTTAAGAACTAGTCGACGATACGCCAGAAGCCTGAGCTGTCCTTAACAGTAGCTTGGAACATCAACAAAAGATGACCGACGGTTTGAGTAAAAGGGTACTTTCTCCTCCTGGTAGGAAGGTGACTTTTTGGTGGTACAAATGTAATGTAGTCGTCCGCGCACGAGAAAGACAGAGAATGGGCCAAGAGGGTGGTGGACGGTGCAAAGTGAGGAAACAGTGGATACATCTATTTAAACCCAAGTATTCATTCTGACAATAAGTCGACCGCATTGTCAGGTCATAAAGACAATGATGAAAAACTAGAATGCATTCAGCATGATGGTTTGATAGACTAGATCCGCCATCAGCTGACCACATCGGAAGGATAAACGTCTGCCGTACGACAGTGAGAAGGAAATTATACGAGTTCACCGATTCATTGGAATAAGACTGACTAATAGCTAAGCTATATGACCAATAGAAAAAAAGGGAAGGAAAGCCCTTTCAAAGAGTGGAGTGGCAGATGAAACCCCGACCACACATCCGAATGGCAATAAAGTACATTAAATGCCCAAGGGGCGTAAGTGGCCAAGTGAGCAATTAAGAGGTAAATGACGTTGTTGGTTCGCCAAAAAAGGCATCAATATTCACCTGGAACACCTCAAAGGAATTTGTCCACAGGAAAGTTATTTCTTAGCAAACGAGCATTCGACTGCTTTAGGTTCTTAAGTTTCTGACACCTCTGCTACTAGGCTTCTCCGGGTGTTCAGGGTTACTTCGAAGGTCGCTACTCTCCAAAAAATAAATGAGACTTCCCGAGGAAATCGAGAGTGGTCCAAATTGAGAAAAAAAAAATGGAATCTTGGCAATAACTTTACAAATGTGTCGGAGAGAGGGCCACCCAGGAGAGTGGTAGATGGCCTTCTTTTAAAAATGTAAGTGGAAAGTTGCACAGAAAACGGGGTAAGATCTCGTAAAAAGCGATTTCCTCATAAATCACATTAAGCATAAGGAAAATCAGAGAAAAAAGGCCTCTCGTTACTCATCTCTCTACGCCATTTTCGATGCACCCTAAAGGGCAGTTCAAAAAGGTGAAAATTTGACCTACATGCCAAGGAACAGTAGCAAACATTAGCCGCAAAAGGGATGAAACGATGCCCAGATCTAGGACCCAGTGAAAGAGGGAGGAGCGAAGGGAAGGTGAGGGGAAATGGGATGCAAACTCACCGTCATATTCGGGAAAGTAGTCAACGAGGTGAGAGTAGAGAATCTTCTCTTCCAGCAGATCCTTCTTATTAAGAAAGAGAATGACTGAGGACTCCTGAAACCAGGGGTAGGTGATGATTGTCCGGAAGAGGGCCTTACTTTCCTCCATTCGGTTCTGTAACAGAAAAGAACAGCTTCCAATTTATCGTTGGCCTTTACTTCGATGGAAAAAATCAATATTTTTGACATCTTGAAAGCGTAGAAGAAAACATCATGGTTATCAATTCGTCGATACAGAGTGTAATGTGAAGGAGGACTTTGAAAGTTTCAGCTCGTTGCCAATCCAGAGACAATCATCAACAAACTGATATACGGGGGAGAAGGAGAGGCAGAGTTGGTGTGTTTGCCGTACCGTTTTGCCGAAAGATATTTTAACTTTCCAGAGTAAAAACAATTGTTTGAAGCCTTAAGACCGCAGGACAACCCCCACCAACAGCAGAGAAGGGAATTTTTAAGGTAGCTGAGAATAGGGGAAATGTTAATTAATTGACACTGAAGCTAAACAGACAATGCTTCTGTCCCTTTCTTTGCTTTGGTTGACAAAACGATGATCGGAACACGATGTTCAAACTGAGATGATGTTTCAAAATTCACGGTAGCTCCAACCCTTGTGCCCTCCAGTTTCAAGAGATAAAAGGCCTCAAAGTTAGAGACGAATGGTGACTCGTTTATATGATAAAGAAAATTAAGTACGCCGTGCTCCCCTCTAAGGCCCGAGTTTGCTTTTAAGGGCTAAAATAGGTAAAGGCACCATAAACTTCTGGAAAAGAGAACGATCCGGAGTGGAAGACCTCATTACTAAAGTTATAATGTTGCAATATTTGCCTCCGTATCTACACAAAGGCTCAAGAAAGTAGATCAGAAAAGCTCCATTCGGAATGCTTAAAGCGGATGCAGGAAATGGGAAGTCTCAACACCGTATTGAAGGAGCTTAGTTTCTTTTACGAATGGGATCAAAGCTTTTGGAGAAGACTACCTTCGATCCGATTGATTCACTACATTATTGTAGCTTTCAAAAGTAGAATGCGATGCGTTAAGATTTCTTGATTTGTTTCAGATACTGGAGAATCGACAAAAGTGGTTGACAGAGCATTCCAAGCTCAGCAATAAGAAATCGCAAGGAATAGTGAAGGGTACTTCTACGTTATTATTGATCAATGAGGAAACGAAAGGGTAGGAATATTCAAGACTGGATTAGGTTTAAGTCGAGACACAGTGAGTGTCAATCAGAGGGGAAAAGAATAACTAACAATCAAAGCTGGTGAGACCGCGGACTAATCAAAAGCTCACAGAAACGATATGAACACATTCGCTGGAAATGTTACACGTTTGTGACAGGTGGTCGTTATCAGATCAAGATAACTGAAGCTGCACTTGTCAGAGAATGCAGTAATTCCGACAACGAAAAATAAAAATTCCTGCCTAAAAGCGGCCAAATGCTAACCTATCAGTGACCAGAAGGTTCTCAAAACTACTTAAGCAAAATGAAAGGAAATGCAGAATAAGACGCACCTCATTGTCCGATTCAACGAGAACCTGGTCGTATTCGGAGAGCGCGACAAGGAACATAATTGAGGTGACACTCTCAAAGCAGTGGATCCACTTCCGACGCTCCGATCTCTGACCGCCTACATCGACCATCCTGGTTGATAGAAAAAGAGCAAATTACTCAGAAGTGAAGAATGGGGTAAATGGGAGCTGGCGATAGAGATCAGCCATATCTTAGCTTCCCGTTTGTTAAGTGATTAATAAAGAAGGTCTGCGTGGAAGATCATAGTCGACCTCACGTCACCTTGCCGATCATGACATCGGAACTTCGTCCTGTATTTGGCGTGAATAAAAGCGCCAGATTCGATAGATAAAAATGCTTTTCACCAACTGAGCTTTCCGTCCACCCAATGCCTAAGAACACTAGATTGTTCATGGGGAAATCGTAGCAGATTGTTTCATTGCTGCCAGCGATCAAAGTGGTCATGACATCTACAATTGGCCGAATAAATCGGTAGTTAATTTATGCCACCTTTACGAGATCCTCTGCCCCACATTTACACGAAACAAACTAACAAGAATATTGGACAATTTTTGCGTGCATATATTATCTTAGATCGACCAGGACATCTGCCGGTGAAACTTTAACTTACTCCAATGTAAATTCGCCGTACCAGTGACCTGATTTTAATCAAAGCTGACCCATTAGTTCATAATCCAAATGCACATTTTACATTGTTTGGATTTGGAGAAAAAATTAAAACAATTTGGAGAAAGACGCACCGAAAAATGATAGAGTCCAAATCGAAGGGGTACTCGATGATGCCGGTGGTGGGAACACGCAAACGAAGGATGTCTTGCAGGGTGGGAAGGTAGTCACTGGCGGCTATGCGATCGATGTTGTCCAAGTAGCTACGTCAGGGAAGGAAGGAGAGGGAAAGAAGGTAAGGAAGGTTAATTAATCAATTGATTCCCATAACCAACTTCTCGGATTGTCTGCAAGAAAATTCGAAAAGCAATGCCATTTCTGCCACCGATATCAAGTTCGCTGGCAAAGTGGTACTAAGCGGGGTTACCTTTCTAGCATCAGGAACTAAACCGACTAGGAAAACATATCTCCTTCCGCCTCCCCAAAACAGAAACGGGATCAAATCCTTACGATGACAATATCCCTGCTGATTTCACCTCTTGTAAACAATTCCAATTGATGCTATTTAGAGCATCGAACCCTGATCGAGTTAGTGTGTTTACCCGGATTTGCCTAAAGAGGATAGAAAAGTGTTAGCAGCATATGCGATTTTAAAACTAACCAAAGATAGGCTTAAAGTAAATCGGAGAAGGTTGAATGACACCAAGCTAGGCTGATAGCGAACCACCATTTATGTGCTCCAGCTTTCAGAGATCTATCAGAGGCTTCAATTGGTGTGTGACTGGTACCAGCTGAAAGGAACCGTGTAATGATCCGAGGGAGCAGAACTGACTTCTCCTACACCTTGCCAGTGATAACTCGTTGACATGTTGCCGCACTAATTATTTGGGCAACTAACCTGAAAATGCTACTTAAAAAGCAGAAAAAATCGAAAATGCTCAAAAATCACAAATAAGTCGGTGGACTCCTAGAAGCGGAAAAAATAGTTCTTCCAAATAATCTGCACTCACAACTCCTTCTAGCAAGGTGGAACTGTAAGTTAGCAAAAACGTATCCAATTTGGCGTTCATAACTTCACGAAATGTGTTATCCAAAATCAGCCCATATTTGGACTAAAGAAAGCGGAAACACCACCCATCAAAATACTCACGAGAACCAGTTGATTTGACAGTTCCCCAATGGATAACTGAAACGTCCAGACTTTTGGGCGACCAGGTAGAGTCAAGTGCAATTTGCAATTCACTGTTTTATCAAACATTTAAACTGACTCAGTAATACCAACTCTGGCGAACTCACTTGAAGGAAAGAATGAGGTGGATAAAGAAACCTCAAGGCCAGAAAGACAGGAAATTCCCAACAAAACGCGATAAGCAGTGTTTTAAGCAATCCTCGTCTCGCGTGGAATAGACATACATGAGAAAGAAGACATGGCAGTTCAGAGGCAAAACTACACTAAAACACGACTGTACTTGGACCTGGATGCAGAGCCAGATTCCCTTCCGTAATTGTTGGTATTTAGAAGTCAAAATTTTAAAAATGTGACGCTATGACCCATAGATCATCAGTGAGACCACTTAGATTGGAGCAATCTCAACCTCCAGAATGCGTAGACTCAAAGGCTTAGCTTTTGTACGTTAGAGCTAACTTTCAAAAAAATTTAACAACGTTTAGCTACCAGACAGGCCCTTTGACGCGGTAAGTTCCATTAAACTACCCCAACTCCACACACTCTCCCAACCCTGCCGTAACTCAATAAACAGCCGACTAAGGAGGGCTAAAAGGATTCACCCTTAGACTATTTAACATCCCATCCAAAGTATCGGTTTCATCTCGACTGGAAAAGGCAAGAAAAAAAAACAACGGATTAATCCTTTTCGTCATCTACACCTCCGCCTCCCAAAGACTCTCAAACAGCAAAAATCCCATCAAATTTCATTAAATCAGATAAGTACCAGGTCCGTCGAGGGATGTATAAGGATTCCAGACTACCAAAAACTTATTAGATCAGCAAAACCTTTCGACTTAGGTAAAGCAATGTGAAAATAGAGGACAAGAGCAGGCACGTCCTACGCATTAAAAGTGGGACATTCAAAAAGTATTCGAATATCGTAAACCTAATTGCATCAAGATTTAATGAATGAGGTAAAGAAGGTGGGACTAGCTCACTATTTGGCTGAATCAGCAAGTTGGTATTCGCGACGACGATCGTAGCATTCCTTGATACCCGGATCACTCCACAAAGATTTGATGGCCACGACATGAGCTGGATCCAGGGTGGTCACCGTCTCGTAGTCGATCTCGCGTGCCTGTTCTGCATGTTCCTGCAATGAATGACCGAAACAGTGCCTAACCATTCAGTGGGCTGACCAGACATTCATTCAACATCCATTCACAACTTCATTCGCATAATGAGAGCATCAATTCACTCACGAATCAAATCATCCATTAATACACTCAACCACCGGCCCATCCAACCGCTCATCCATCAACACTCTCATCTTACCTACTTATTTATCAAAAATGTCAGCTCATGCAGTTGTGACCCCAATCTAACCATCCACCCATTCCTTTATCCTTACACTTCACAAAGGCTCCAATCCACCCATTCAAGGATTGAATAATTGTCAGGTTTGCAAAGAAATTAAGAGATTGGAGCTAGTAAATGATAAAGGGAATAGGAGGAGCAAAGGCTTCAACAACAGAGGCAGGCATTGATTTGTTCGGTCAGATTAGAAGCGTAGTTCTCCTGAATCGATTACGTAGCTATCCAGACCCAAGCCAGTAGTTAGTAAATGGAAACAATGCCTTCCTTGTTTCCGTTTCGAACCGTTTTAATTCGGTTAAAGAAGGCTCAAATCCAAATGGATGAGCAGCAGCAATGACAAACTCAAATCAACCATGAAAAGAAATACAAAAAAAGCATTGAACGATGGATGAAACGTGAATGGAAGACACCTTCCAGGATGGACAGATGGATAAGTGGGTAATCCAAGACACAAGGAACTTAAAAGCTCTTATTGAATGACTTACCCGGTAGCGATTCAACAGAAAAGGGGATCGGTAAGCGGGTCTTCTCACCCAATGTAGTTTCCCGGCAGGAAGTAAAACAACTTACAAGACATTAACGTCGTTAAAGACGCTCCAAGCCAAGGGGGAGGAGATTGTGAAGCCTACGTACCGGCCTCCCACAAAGTGGCCTCCATTATGGGGAAACGGAGTGTTTGCTAACCTACTAACTCCAATCAAAACGGCTTCAGGGGCAGCTAAGATGCTTTAGCGCTAGACAAGACCCGTAAAAGGAAATAAAATCGATAAGTGGAAGGAAAGGTGGAGATAGCGAAGGGATGGACTTGAAACGAATTGGGAGGCGTTGGTGGTTAGTTATGCATGCAAATTAATACGCGAACAAAAGCACATACACACATGCACAAACAGACACAAACGCATACGTGCATAGAGTCAAAAGCCTATGCGCATACGAACATACATCACATTACATTACAAACACACAGAGGGGGTAGAGAGGTTGGCAAAGCGCGGTACCAGTGAACTGATGGTGACGGAGGCCTTGACGCATTTGACGCGTTGACACGACGCTAGTGAGGGAAACGCATCGTCCCAACTTAAACAAAACGATGGAGGCTTTGGTTCGGTCTACCAAGAGTATGCGGTCAGAGGTTTCTATTCTATAGAAGATGTACTGAGTGGACAGAATCACAGCCAAAATGGTGGGATTTCGAGAGATCAAGCGGAAAGGTGCTTCACGAGAGGTTCAAAAGGAGCAACAAATCCTACATCTGTGAGCGTGGAACTCCTTTGAGTACCATAAAGCAGTGATAAACCACATTCGCATAATTGACCGCGAGATCAATAGCGGAACCACCTTAAAGCATCACCAAGCTGAATTTCTACCTGGCTGGGGAACGTACCGCAGGCGCAGTTCTTTTCGCCACACAAATAAGAACTCTTTAACCACCTGCCATGTGGGAGACAGACGAAAACCCATAGGAAACTAGCTGAGCATTAGAAAGGGCGAATCTGCCTGAAACTGCCCATAAAATGACAAAAGCGTCGATTTTAGACAAGAATGCTCCAAATTTGCGGAAGAAACCCTCCTTCAAAGTCCAGTCCCTACTGAGTGATATCAATGGAACCAATTGGGCTACTGAAGTTGAAGACCATGCACTTCATGATTCAACTTCATTTATTTAAGAGGACAAGGTCAGGAGCTTAGGAATTTAGGTGCAAATCCCATTTCCCAATTCGAAATGTTTGCTTCATGTATTTAGCATCCAAATTGTCAACCTACCTAAGAACAAGCTGGGTGTTTTTATGGAAATGACTTCAAACTTGATGAGGCAGGACTTGTTGAACAAAGGATCCTTTTGTAAGAATACGCCAGAAATGATGAACAAGTTTCATGGGTGAGGGGGGAGGATGGCAGTTTTATTTTAAGACCTGTTAACGACAGTCCCACGCACTCCAAGAAGAGGCATGCCTTTGACCCAAGCCCATTTTACCAATGGCGGCTGATTGTGGGCATTTAATCGAATTAATACGGCAATTTAAGAATTCGTCAACTTAAAAATGTCAAACTAACCAGTAGAAATTGCCACTTTTATTCAAAAAGTTATACAGGGTTTCAAGAGGAGAATTTACAAGCAGAAGTAGCTGTAAAATACTTTCTCTCGATGAAAATTCCACGTACACAAAGGCAAATTCACTAATTCAATCACCAAACAAATTAGACGTGATGTTATTTACCTAAAAAGTAGCAGGCAGGTGATGTCAAATTTTATCATCTACTTGAAAAAGCGCCAGTCTAATGACTCATCTTAGGAGATATTGCGTCGATTCCAAGACTTAGAAAAACATTCAATCAGCATCAAGCAAGGGTTCAAGAGGTTGAAAAGTAACCACGAGACGAGAGCCTTCCAGTAGGAAATTGACTTCCCAAATTGAATAGGACACTTAGAGACGAACCAACCGGCAAGCCAGGTAGAGAAAGCGCAATTTAAATGTTCGGTGTGTCACCAACTGCTTGAAAAGCTTCATACATTCAAAATTTCAGAGAGTTCTGTTTATCGGGGGGGATTGAGTTCAAAAAACACCGTAAGTCTGCGGCCGTTCCACCAACTGTCTCATGCGCCCGGATACATTCAGGATCTTGGAGACCAAAGAATTGGGCAGCAATTAATCGACACTGAGAGAAACAGGGAGCTGGTAGGAGGGCAGTTTTCAATCTGCAATCCACGGCTTCATAGGTCTACAGTCTTGAAATTCTGGGAACTACTCCAAACCAGGTCATCAGATTAGCCGCTCAATGGAATAGCAGGGCAACTGACACTTCGAGATCATTCGTACGTGAAATGACTAACCGCCAGTTTGATGGGAGCCAGTTGATAAACCATCGTCGATCTTCCAATGCATAGTAAATCATTCCACATCCCCTAATCAATTTAGGCGCCCACCAATCAATCCAAGAACGAAAAAAATCTGGCGATAAAATCGCAATTCGCCAATTTCCCAGCTTCAGAGGCTCGGAATATCAAGAACACTCTGGATTAAATCAGTCCAGTGGCCATGCAAAAACAAACTTCTTAAAACAAAAGTTTACCCGGTTGATAGGGTTCTCATAGGGTATCTTGAGGGTCTCCATGGCCCGGATAAGGGTGTACATGGCAAGGTAGATGTTCTGGTAGACCAGTTTTATCAGACTGCGTCTCTCCTCATCCGAGTAGCCCGAACCGTGGATGATACGCATCTGCTTGATGAAGGTGCTCTTCCCCGATTCGCCTGTGCCTACATAAACAAAGCGACAAAAATCAACTCTTAGTGTGCTTTTGTGTTCATTGCTAAAACTTAGTTCCTCGTCACAATAGTTTCAGAGACTGAATCACAGTGATGCGTGCCGAAACCGCCCAGTGCAGATCCAATTCAACCTAGCCGGCCAAATCCAGCTGCACACTCAATGAAGACGGAACCTTACGTATGGGATTCACTAAATACAGATCCTTTGACTCAATGAGACTACCAAGACTAGAGCTTAGCCTCACGTCACAGCGCGAGAGCAGGCTGAACATGAATTCAATTCCAAAATCATCTGACAATGATCCCTTGTCTAGTTACTGAATAGGAAAGGTGGGTGATCAGAGAGAATTAGGGATTCGCGCAATTCCAGAACTACCTGATACAGTCCACCTGGTTTAGCTCATCCGACTCGAGGGGCATGGGACAATTCCCTACCCGTTTATCGGCTTCACTCGATTCTATACTGAGTGACAATCTTACCCCGGATCTGGACCGCCTAATAAACTGAAACACGAGCATACCAAAGATTGGAACATCAAATCATTTCAAAATCACTCAATGTAGACCTTCTGAGTCAATTTAACTACACTGTGAGATAATTCTATGCCAGTTTATTAGGTTTTAGTAACAAAGAGTAGAGCAAATCAATTTGCTGTTCCTTTCTCTATTCCGATAAAGATTGGCATTAGGCCTTTTATCTATCGAATTCTAAGGAGTAAATAAACCTGTTTTACCCTTGGTTTTAGACTTGAATGTATTTATTCATTACATAATACCCCAACACTCAGTGCCTTTTGACCCAAACTACTAAACATTTTTAAATCGTCCGAATCCTGCCCTCTTTTACTTATTTTAACCACGTAGCCAATAAAAATAGCCACCGAAAATATGTATTGATAGACCGAAATTCCATTAGTCTTGACATTGCCTAGAATAGAGCGGGTTTAATCAAACAGTCGAAAGCGAAAGGCGTATTTACCGAGTTCGTGCCCAGCTTGTTGACTGTAAATGTGGTCGACTGGAATACAGATTACCTCCTATGTTGGGAACAGAATGCCAAACAAAATCGGGTAGCATTATTAGGGATTGTTACAAAATCGACTTAATCATTTTCCCAAAAAATAAACCCGCACGTAGAATCAGGAGTAAATCAAATCACAAATGATGAAAGATAATGAAGGCAAAAGTAACCCAGTAGGAGACTCCAAAAAGGCAAGTTCGCATCTAATTATCATTTCTTAATGCATGTGACAACGAAAACGACGATTGTACTAAGAAAAAGTTGGTGTAAAAATACCCAACTAGCTAATTTAAGCGATCAAAAGAAAGAACCATAAACGTAAACTGTTAAATTGGCAGCTTTTCTACTCAGGAAAAATGTAATTTTGGTACTTTGATCTAGTACTCCCACCTATTTATTGACCTGACGTTAATGTTCCATTAAGTTCGATGGTAACAAAGCGTCCTTCAACCTGATGGTAAGTGTTCCACGTGGACAGAAACAAAACTTCTTTGCCCTACATTATACGAAATCATAAAATCAGAACGAAGTATTTGAGGTTTCCGTAAACACTTCAAGAAGAAAAGTGACCAACCGAATAGAATTAACGTTAAAAATATTAAGTGTACTTCTGCAATGAAAGAACGAGCTGGTATTTTTAAAATGGGCACCTACACGCAACAATGAATAAAAGTACGCAAATTTTGACGTCCAACGTGCAGACATGCAAGTCCTTTGAGTGAGAAACGACCACAGCACCCCAACAGTCAAATCGGATGAAACGCAAATTAACCGCGAAATGGCAATTCACCCCGAAAATCTGAGCGGCAAGAGGATTAAAATCAACGACCAAAACGAGGGAAACGAGCTACCTAAGGATACTCGAGAAGCGATCCAATTTATTAAGTCACCCCCTTAGAAGTCTCCAGGAAACAAAAATGTTCAGGTACCCAGGCGTAAACAAGCTTACAACAATGGAATTGGGAATCGCACCATAAAAAAATACTAATACAACGCATGTGAGCAAGGCGTGCATGACAAGGCGTAAAAAGACAAGCAATACAAAAACATACTATATAAGCAGAAAAATAGAATTCAAAAAGCATAATGTGGTGGGACACAAAGAGACAGCCAAGTAGCATAAGACCTACGACTACGCTGACAAATAAGAATGTGAGAATACACAAAATCATGGGAGTCCAACTAAAACCAACGAAACCGCAAACATACCAAGCAAAAGAAGTTTAAGCTCCCTTCGAGCATCCTTCTTGTCGCGCTTCAATTGCTTTTCGATTTCCTTATTTATTCTATTTTGCTCCTTATACTCTTCACTCCGGCAGCAAGACATTGAGGCAACTTTAATTTATAAAAAAATTGTATTCCAGATGAAAATTTGACACAATGTGACGGATGAAACTATACAGAGCACTGCAGATCCTACGAATTAATCCTGCTAGTTGTCGAAATTATCATGACCACCAAAAACTTCAAGAGTTGCGGGTCCACCACATTCATACATTAAAAGAACAAAGAAGAAATTAAAGTTTTTACAATCTTTTAATAATTTTTATCAAATTTTTTACTTTTAATAAATAAAAGTGGATTTTTTAACTTGTCGGATGTTATAGTTATTATTTGTTTTGGATATTTGACTTTGAATGATTGCTGAAAGAAGTAGCTACAAGGGTATGCCCAAGTTTAGAAAATTTTGCAAATTAAATGACAGCAAATTTAATGCTTTTTATTAATTTGTGCATTACTTTAAGAAATTTTGTGCCTTAGACATGGAATCTTCTATTCTACACAAGCAAAAATACTGCTTTCAAGATTCTACGCCGGATTCTATCATAATTTTGAAATTATCTAGGGTTACTGGAGGCAAAAAATTACATTTTTTAATTATTGAATGCAAAGTGGTAACCGAAATTGTGTGTTGTAAAGCGGAGAGCATATGGAGGCATTCTGCATGTGTAAATTAATGACCAAGACGCTTTCTAAAATGTTATTTTTAATTCTTATCCGTATAGTGAGCCTTCGAGACGCCTTTCAAACTGGCATTCCTTGTGCGAAAGAGTGAAGATTGAGAATCGATGGTATGGCAAGATATAAATGGCTAAAATTTTAAAGTTCTTTTTGAGGTTCTTTTACTATTTTAAATGGACTTTTCTACGAGTCCACTGAAATGCTAAGCGATTAAACAAAGTCTCAGAATCCTAAGGCAGATCAATGAGTAGTGGTGCATAATGCACATGACCGTGAATAATGGTTGAACCATTGCATTTGCATTATATGTAGCCCCGGTGAAGTTGATACATGTGTTCAAACGCGGTTTTTTAATTCTGTACAGCATTCTGATTAAAGATCCGCCGCTTTGGACACTAAGTAGACTGGAATAAAACGTTAACTAACGTGAACTCTTGAAGGGCATCATAGGTCCTACTAGATATAAAGGAGTAAAACATCCGATTCGCATCATAATTCAAGTTACCGTGTTATTGCATTCTGACGATCCTCGTGAGACATCAACTTGTCATAATGGAAGTTCAAAGCGCGTAAGTGATTGGACTAGGATCAGCCAATAATTGGAGCTCTTTGTAAGCTCAATCACCAATAGGAGAACGAAACGGTTTCCTGATGGAGTCGTCAACATGAAACAGGGAAACTATAGGGTTTTAGACGTGTTGTTCAAGATTGCCAATAAAAGCCCCAGTTCATGTCGAAAGGACTTCATTAAACACTTAGACTAAAACAAGAACTTCCATTTCATGGAATCATCTGCTGATCATTAGTAGGGCGATGGACGCCCGTGTTCAGTGGTCTGTTTTGTAAAAAGCATTGGAAGATGACGGAATCATTTGCTTGATGAATGAATGTCAGCACAATCGCTTTCAGCGACTCACGCACGAGGCGACGGTGGTGGTGGCCGAGTTACTCTGACACTCTTGAAGCGACCTAGACCGTAAATTCAGTTCAATTACTAAACCCAAGTCGTTGAGTGGATGAGTGAGCAGTTTTTGGGTTTCAAGCCGGAGATAGCATTCAAAAATCAGTGCTGGCGTAAGAGGGATGGCGAATTGGCTCGAATCATGACTGCTAACAGGAGATCGGAATGCGGATCGATTCGTGGTGCCAACTAATCAAAACATAGGAGTTCAAGGCCTTCTATCACTCTGTACACTGGTAAAAAAGGTTTTTACGTATAGAACTCTCATTAAATCGGTAGCGAATGATTTACCGCCTTCACAGTAACTTGGTCGATTGTCGTGAGTAGCTTCGTCCCTCTGCTGACTACTACTTTCCAATTTGATTACTTTAAAATCTGCTTTTGAGAGTTCCTCTGTCACTCATTTGGTCAGGGAAGAAGTGTTTTAGTTAAATCGTTTTACTATTGGCACACTTGGAGATAAAAATATGGGCGTCCCCTTAGTAGTGTCGAGGTATCACTTCCTTTTTACTCAAATTGTGAAGTTTGTTCCATCGGTTCTCTCCCCTGACGCGGAACATCACATTCCATCTGTTTTCTTGAAAGTCCTTTAGATTTTTGCAATTCTGCCCCTGTGACTTTATCACACCGGTGTATCGGTCAGTTTCGGACTTTCAAGTCACCTCGAGGAGGGCTAACTCCTCCCACGGTGGCCCAATCGAGGCGACACATCCACACCTTCTTACAGTACTTTGGCGCGTAAGGGAACGTTACTCCCTCCTTGTTGGTACATTTAAGGAGGTAGGGAATTATGGCTAATCTGCACGAACATTTAGCATGTCAGGCAAGGTTTGTCACGTGATATACTTGGATACCTCTAATTGATGTCCTTCTTTTTACATTCACGGAATTTTGTGGGACCAAATCCGCCACAATTTCGGGGCAAAAATGGTCCTTCTACACACCCATCCTCTGTATTATCTTGCATTGTACCTCCTGACGCCTCCAAAGGTGACTCGAAGCGCTGCTTTGGTGTCGATGGTTGGTGGTTACAGTCCACAGGAATATCAAACTTGAATTCATTAGTTAAGTGCTAGTCCAAAAATCTAGTTGGTGTAAATAGGTGAATCTAGGAAGGCTCTTAGCGTTAACGGTTGTCAGTTGCCTCAATGTCGCGTTCTGGAGGAAGGTGTGTAACAACCAAGGTGAGGGATTTTTATGTGGCCATCATAAGGCATCCAACTCGACTGGCATCCAGGTGGAGAACTTGAAGCCTTAAAGTGCGATGTAGGTGGCAAGGAAAATCAAAGATGGGATGGAACCTCTATGAAGCTGTTTTGGGGCAACTATCCCTACAAAGAGGGGTTGGCAATCGAAATGAGCTCTTTGTGGGGCATATTCTATGGTTGAAAAGGAAGGAATCACTGACTGAGACTCAAAGAGACGATAAAATTTTAGACAAAGCGCAATCGTTTCATTGACAGGGTGCTTTTAGGAAAGCACATCCATGCATAGGGAGCGCTGTTGCTTCGAGGGTGATTGGCTCAGCAGGAGGACAAAGAAATGGAGATGGAGAGGAGGAATAGGAGATACGTGGCGCTGTTTACCGAAAATAAAGTTTTAGATAGGTCAGACAGGCAGATAGAGAGGAGCTTCGTAGTGCTAAAGGGACATTTCCAGTTTACTTGCAGCGCGTTGCGTGACCTTCGTGATGGTGATAATCAAACAAACGCTTAAAAGCTTTTGATACTATTCATGAATTAGACAACTCTTTTTCCTAGCTACATTATCAGAGGAGAGTTTTAGGATCCACCCGCTGATAAGAGCCTGGTCTCTTTTTAAAGATCTATACAGAAAACACTTTGCGTCGTGTCAGACCAGTAGTTAGCGGGAGCTCGATGAAGTGGATCCAGTCCAGCTCTCTTTCGTACAACTGACAAGCATAGCTACTAGCGAACTCTGCCAGGCTTCGGCTTGATACTGGTAGGTTTTGAAGACACCTAAAAAATCATTAGTTGATGACGATATGAGACATTGGATAAAGGAGATTGTCCTTCGCCAGAGACTAAATTTTAGCCAGAGGGATACAGTGATTAGAGTGAAAATGAGATAAAAGTATTCAGGCGTGTGTTCGGAGGATCGGTAAGTTCTACAGTGGCAGATATGTAAAAGTTTTTTGAAGGCAAATTCCTTAAATCTCCCAGGAAATGTGACTTAAGATGTCACTTTGAAAGTCAAGAGGAAGAAGACATAAGATGTCAACAGGAACAAGTTACGAGTTGATTACCAAAGGCATTCCTTACTGACAGTTTTGACGGTCTATTGCATACTCATCCATCCATCCATCCATCCATCCATCCATCCATCCATCCATCCATCCATCCATCCATCCATCCATCCAAAAACCATGAAATAGTAGAAGGTCAGGGCAGCTTAAGATTAGAACTATTAGATCCTATTTTTATTAATCGCTCGTCTAGGTCAACCGAAAGAAACGCATTCAGTAAGTCCGTCTGCAAACAGTGTTGGACGGCAACAGCTATTTCGCAACGCAAGTCAGTCAGTTGATCGGTCAACCAATCAGTGAGGCCTCGAGAATGCACGTCGCGTTGTCAAAACTTGTGTGAGAGGAGTGAAAAGCAAGAAATATTCTGTGATTGAGGCCTCTTGGGGTGTTAGATACACCCCACCACTCTCCCCTTTAAATTGATGTAAGTACAGTCAGTTCCATTGTTTCACTCGTCACACCTCTTATGCCACTCACAGTGAATACAGACACAGGGTGCTCTGCTCTCGATGCGTTAGCCTCTTATTGCTTGAAATGAGGACAGTGAGGTGTGATTCTTTGTTGTTGCCGCTGTCATCAAGAGGGAAGAGGGGGGGGTCTTCCTTCATGTGAATGTCAATCTTATGCATCTGTCTTTAAGTGATCAGACGAAGCGGATTGTTTAAACAGACAGATTGTTTCTAAAAGTTCATTGTTCAGCTACTGTCCTTTCGAATTGATCTACAAAACCTTTGACATACTGCTAGCGTATGCAGCTTTAGAAGCGAGTTAAATTCTGCGGTGATATGCACCTCAAGTCCACTCAACAAATCATCATTGGAGGCGGACATCAACGCTCTGACGCATATCTATACTTTGCAATGAAAATATATGGTGGTGTTCCACACAAGCCTCGACAGGGTTCCAGAAATATCTTCATCCTCCCAACCAACAAGGGGAGTTAGAACCTTTCCTGCTCAGCTTTTTAGTCTGACATTACAAAAAAGGAGACTTCATGCTAAAATACGGAAGGTTCAGCGGTTGCATTCGTCAAGGGAACAAATGCCTTGCTTGAGAATTCTTTTTGAGGTCATCCATGCCTGGATGGGCCTGAAGCAAAGCCGTCATGGACTTTTAATTTAATGGCTTTATAGACAAAGGGAACTTATTTTTGGAGTCATCCATCTTCAAAGTTAGCCATTGTAAGTCACATGGATGTGGCAACATGGTGCTCTAAAAAGGGACGTGAATAGTCTGTGGTGCTCGAACAAAGAAAGACATCCCCAGGTGACCATTTTGCAGACCCTCACTTAGGTTTCGATCAATGCCTCTTCAATTTTTGTCAAAATTTTACATTTTTCAATTCTCTGACGATCTCGAAAAATAATTTGTACTATTTTTGCCTCAAAAATATAGAGAGTCATTCGATCTCGGAAGTTGCTCAGGCCCTGAGATTCGTTTACCTAGTGACCTTCCAAGGAAGTTGTTGACTGTATCTTAGAGCAACGTATTCCTCAAGCTTCAGCAGCAAAGTAGAGGTGGTAGTAGGAAAATCCACTAAAATAGTAATATTCTAATAGGAGAAAGTCTTTCCAAAACGCAGAATTTGCTTTTAGTTCTTCTTAAGACAACACTTTTGGCATTGTATACAAGGTCAATCAGTAATATTTTTATTTTCCGCCCTTCCCAAGTCGTTACATAATATTTAGCCTATTCTGCCTAGTCACATATTTCGCATTGCTGAAAGTGTTACAAGGAAATTGTTTTCGTCCATTTCTTGGCAGACAATCACTAAAATCTAACAAAAGGCGCCAGTTTTTACGGCCAATCAACTTCATGTGTTACAATCAGCTGATTGCACGATTGATGGAAACGACATTTTACTTCACTTCTTGTGTGTTCCATTGAGAGTGTGGATCATTTGCATTTCGTGAATTTGTAAAAAACCCCTTAAATGCGACTCCAAAAGTCAATTTGTGGGCTAAAAATTGCCAAAAAAAGAACAAATGAACCCATTTCTTGAATGCGGTGGTCAGAGGAATGACTCCTAAGTAAAACTGGTATCGTCCAGTGTCACAAGGAGCACAGGAATAAATGCAAAGTGGTCAACCCGAATAAAAGTGGACTTCACATCGAAAGCAACTCACACTGCTCAGGTTATTCACTTACAAAAAGGTAATTTCACGAAGCGGTCAAATCTTGCAACAACATAACTTCAAAGGCAAAGTTTGCAAATGCTATGAAGCGCTTAGGAATGAGGATTTGGGCAAGGAAATTGATGAAAAGCGAAATCCTTAACAAGACATAAATCGCTTCAAGACTGACGAATTGGCAAGCTCTCATCAATGGAAACCTTGAAGGGTACATTCATAAAGCCTCATTGACACCTTAACGAATGTCTAAATGATGCAACTTTCCACATTTTACTTATATACTACTTATTTTACTTCATTTTTGCAGGTAAAAATCTCAAAATTTGTGGTCCCTTGCTCTCACCTGTCGCAATCAGCTGATTTTACTGCACCACGGTTGATGAGTGGGGAAAAATCGATATTAACGTTTGTAACCAGCTGATCGATCGATAGGCATTTAGCGCGCACGCCTCTAGGAGGGGAACATCTGATTTACCCCATGCTTTTGAACAAATTCGTCTTTTTAAGCAATCATGAAAGGCAAAAAGTGCAAATTGCAAACAAGCACTGCACCAACTCACCCAGTAGAAGGAGTTTGACCTCTTTTCGTTGATTCCTCTTGTCGCGTTGCAGCTGTCTATCGATTTCTTTGTTTAGACGCTGCTGCTCCATGTACTCCTGTGAGAAGCAGCACATGCAACACGAGAGTAGGTTGCCCATAGCGAATCTGGGGGGATATTGGGAGAAGGCGGCGATATTTATTAGTGTTTTCCCCCCGCAGTCATAGCAACGCATCACTTCGTTATCAGCTCTGCCGCCACCCCTGTGGAAGTGCTTACTGAAAAAGAGGTAATCTTTTGCACGCGTGCGCGTGTGCTAGTTGAGAATCGACCAATCAACGTGCTTGTACTGTTGTGCAGTGAAGAGTAATTTGCATCTGCACACAACTACTTGGACTGGACTTTAATTCTCGATCTCAATTGCGTAATTGAATTCTGGTTGTTCAGCCTTGTTAAAAAACACAAAGATCGGATGGAAATCGAGTATCTTGTCGCAGTTCGGTGGCGTCGGTCGACATTGATCAGTTTGTGCTTCTCTGACGCAATGCAATATCCTATTGCCGATTGGTGAATTAGTTGATAATCGGAAGATCGTTTAGCCTTCCTAATTTAGTCATCAAAAGTTTATTGTTTAGAATAAAAAACAAAAATATGTCTTGTGCTTGTCTAATGTCCAATCATCGCTGTGTTTCGAGTTGATCGAAGAAGTCAAACTGCAGCACGTGTGACCATGGCTGTGTACGTGGTTCTTCATTCGCTTCATTAAATTAATCAGACTCAGAAACTAGCAATGTGATGCAAGCGTTTTCTGCAAAACTCAACTCATAAAGAAGTTTAAAAGTAAAAGAACTGTTGAAGAGGTTTAATCAACACACTTTTAGCGCGAGCATTATCTCTGATCTAGCTCTTGTAAGGGCGAATCCTTGAGGATATCGCCGAAGGTTCTATACAGTAGACAATCTTGCTAATAACCCTCTCGAGGACACTTAGAAATACAAACAAGGAGTGGCAAATCATGGTTAAAACCCTCGTCAGCAGCACACGTGAATTCACTACAAAGATATTGGTTGTCATGTTGATACTTTGACCCTGATGAAAAGGGGGAAGCAAAATAGTATCAACATAAATTAACCAACACAGTCCCAGTCATGCTGTGGAACTTTCGTTTGCAACAAGGGTCCTGTCACAACTTTGAATGTGGAGGGTGAGGTGGCACCAATGCAGGAGGTTGTAGTCCAGAATCGACACACCACTTTAGAAGGGGTGTGAACGATAAGGGTAGAGGTACAGAGGATTTGGGATGGCTGATTGAATGGATGAGTGACTAAAATCAAGGATTGCACCTAGAGCAGCTTCAAGTGACTTGATACAGAGATGGTCCCCACATGAATGAATTGGGGAATGGGTAAATTGACTAGTGTGTAGGCAAGCGAAGTCAAAGAATTAGTCCCCAAACAACATGCAAACCCCGATTACCCCCTGCACACATGGATACACCAATAGCCCTCCTTGTTTAACATGGATAAGCCTTACATCAGCTTTGAACATGGATTAGAGGTCAAAAGGTTATAAAAGCCGCGCATTTTATTGGCCCACATGTCATTAATTGTCCATTCTTCCACTTATTTTTATTTATTCCCTTTGTATATAACTGTCATTCAACATTTGCCACCTCAACCCCTTCTGACTGCTCTAAAGTAGCCATGCAAGATTCAATATGGATTTAAGGCCCCTAACATTAGTAATTAGGTGCACTTTACTTTTGATTAGCTTGAAACGTGTAATAGTCTTTGAAGGTATACTTTTGTTTTAAATGAGAAACATATTCCATGTTCTTTAAAATTTTCAACTATTTTCTCTTATATGGCTCCATTAGCAGCACAGCGCGTTTTTTTCCTACACACCCGCCATTTTGCCCTTTTATATACAGGAAAAGATAAAATTATCTTAAGTGTCTGTAAAATAGACAGCTACATTAGTGGAAGTGTGATAAATCTTTTTCGAGCTCTCAAAATTGCCAGTTAACTGTTTGGGAAATTAAATAGAAGGAATCCGTCTAACACTTTTACCTCCATAGTCTGTCCCGGGCAAGAACCGACCACCACAACCTCACTTTTCAAGTCTGCCTTATTGCCTTTCTCAAGCAAATGTATTACATAAATGTGCCGTATGTGGTTGAATAGGAATTTACCCATAAAATAGCATAAACCATTCCTGGTGTCATGCAAATAACTCAGGTTTCACTGATTACCCATGAGGTGCCTTCAGAGTCTACCTCCAATCTAAACTGGGAGAATAAAACCCAAATTGAGGTGTAGGATCTTTGCAGTCAGCTATGAGCGTTGATGTCTTCAAAGTCTCTCAAGAGGGGACGAAATCAGCTGCTGTCAGTAATGAGCTTAAATGCTCCATCTTCAGCCTCAAAAGAGTGTCGAGTGGTCGATTCGATGGTTTATTCTTCCCATCAATCCTTTCCCGAACTAAGTCTTTTACTCACCTCGTCATTCGTTCGTTCATTACATAAAATACATTAGCGAACTAAGACGTCTCAGAGTGCCTTCAAGGGGAACCCAGGCTACACCCAGATTAATGACAGAAAGTAACGATAAAGAAGTCATATAATTTGTAGGCTATGTGCACTAATCAGGCATGTCGTCTCTCGATATTAGGTAAGCCAGAAGCACAAAAAGGTGGTCGAAGAAATTACAGGATTTAGTAAAAGATTAGTGATCTGAGGCGATGCAGTGTGGATCCAAACAAAGTTGTCACCGCTTTACTAATTTATTTATTTTCTTTTCTTTTAAAGCAGAGGAATGGGAAACCACCTCTTTTCCATTCTGATTTTCACGTGGTTGGAGAAAAAAGTTCCACATACTAATTCGACTTGAGAAGAGGGCGGTATCTACGTTGTTGTTACCATACCAACCGAGAAATTACAGCACACGATAATGCAATTTATTTGATGTACCTTCTGGTAACTTTCATTAGTGCTACTAGTCAAATGTAAGTAGAAAATTGGAGAGTCTCGGGTATAATGTGGTTGCTGGATCGCCTCCGAGGCTTAGCTCCGAAAAATAGTTTGATTTTCTAGCCCTTTCTTAGAATACCAACTTAAAATAAAAGTGTAATGCATAAGGAAAAATCAGTCAGTGCCGAAGTTGACGGCTAGAACCACCTTATTGTCAAAATATGCCGCAGCAAGGCAGAGGCAAGAGAAGTGGACCGAGTTCGCTCTCTCAACGCAACAACCAATCAAAATTACAAGAAATTAGACAAATATGGGTCATCCTAAACCAATCAGATTGTCGTAAAAGTTGTATTTATATACTACTCAAATAAAGTACCCTTTTAATAGGGCAAATTTTTAAGCAAGCAGCAATGTGTGGAAAATGCCGTAATTAATAGAAGTGTAAATTTAGTTTGTTTTTTATAGACGGCTCACAGTAATTAGATTTTAATAAAAATTGTTCAACTAAGATATAAAACGAAATTAGAGACTACCAGCATTTTACTGTAGAAGTGTTTTTATTTGGGCCGTCACTGCCGGCTTTGTGAGCAGTCGTCGGAGGTCATGAGCTGGCGTTTAGTCGCCACGTTGTTCACTCCGGGGAAACTCCCCGGGGCCTGGACTGCAAAGTCCGCGGTCGGGACCGTGTTAACCAACGTGCCCCCTGGGCTTCAGGCCTCCGCCAGCGTTGGTTGATCTCCCGCACAAGATGGATATGTTTGCCGAGTCCACAATGGGGGTTGCAGAAGCCGCGCTTTATGTATCACAGGAGGTCCCTGTACATTTGCATCAGCCACTCAAACTTAAAACATTGCAAGTTTAACCACGCTTTACAAAAAGCTTTAACGTGCTATATTTACCGTGGAAAATTTATTTAAGTTATCATTTGAGAGTCAATAACGTGTAATGCTATACCTGTCTTTTTTCTAAATTCGTTAATGTCATTCCGATTTGTTTTAGTTACCCTTAATAAAGCGGCGGTTATGAACGCGGTGGCGACTTAAATGTGTTCGTAGGCGATGACTTTCCAGTTTTCTATCTGTGGTATCGTATGCATTTGTATGACATACGTAGCGGTTCTCTACTCCGATTACGTTGTCCTCTTCCAACTCATAATCCCTGTGTTCAATTATGGGTATGGTCCCTTCTATCCTTCTCATGAGCGATTAAGTGAATTGATGAACACGTTGTCATCACCAGTAATTTATTTTAACCAACAGCGAAATCATCGTAGGTAGTTAAAGAGTGGGGGGATTACGTTGCTCTTTTGGCATTTTGTATACCGCGGATTATTTCTAGAGGCTAATGCTTCTGGTCCTAGTAATCACGACCTTTCTAGGGGCAACTAGGCAAGTTCTCTTGATTAGACTTAATTTTTGCATTTATAGGACCTGAACGTTTTCTTTCTTTAGTGTTATAACTCTGGTTCTCACAATCTACTACAATGTGATCGTCACCCTACTCATCGTGTCGCACATAAAGTCAGTTTTTACTGATCCCGGAGTCATTCCCCTTCCCTCGCGCAGACACAGCCCCCATGATCTTCTAACCCTGAAACGTAATGTAAGTTGCCCTGTTTTCTAGCCTTCAAGTCCTGTTCTCAGCTGTGCATGCCCCCAAACCTGGCACTTCGCCCTATTTAGTCATTCCCATGATCGAGCTAATTAAAGTGGGGCTAATGACTTGCATAACTTGTTTTTTGAGAGGTTTTTTCATTGCACTATTAGCGATTGACAAACTACTGGGGTTTGTTTTGGCGTCAGAAGAGGTCTTGTGACTGAAGTCTTGAAGCGTTTCCCACTAGAATATTAGGCTGTTTTTATGATAGAAGTTTTGTAACTAAATCTTGGACGACGTTAAATTGTTCTTTTTGCCAAAACTTGTAACTTCTAACTGAGTTTGAATGCTACGGAGTTCGTAGGATTTTAATAAAAGCATTTCATAGTCAAATTAGTCGTTAAACACTATAAGCTAGGTGTTGAGAAATTTGGAAAACTTTTTCCTGAAATTTTACTTGAATTCGTCGACGTTCTATTTTAACGTTTAGTTCTCAATACATTCTTGGTATTCCACTGCGTTAGTATAATCTCGATTGGATTTGTAGACAATATTCTTCCTGGAATATGATGAGCTCAGTTCTAGAAGATTTTCCTGGGTGAATATGTTATCTTGGAAATAATCTTGCTGCCAAATAAGCTTACTAGAGGGCGCCTTTTTTATCCATCATATCGTAAGTTTCAAGCCCTCTTCGAGAATGCTTTGGGAAGCATTTCTAGTTGCAACTTTAATGGAATTCCTGATGAGCTTACAGAATGATGGGATTTCACTTCTAGAAGTGGTTTCATGGCTTGCAGTCTAAGAAGCGAAAGGTAATTTTATCAGATCGGGTTCTAAATACTCCACCGCGGTAGATGAAGTCTTATTTAACTTGTAGGAGGCGATTTACATCGGAGAAATGGTATGCCTCCCGTTTAAGTTACTGTTTTGCAGTGGTCCATAAGCAAGAAATTTTACTTAAAGAGAGCAAATCCACTTTTAATAGCGAGGAATCTTCCCTTTTGCTGCTTGTTTGGTAGTATCTTGCATTGTTACGCGCACCAGGAGCGTTTTTCTTCTTGCAGGAATTGCGATTAGAAACAGCTATTTTTTTCCACTAAAGGATTGTTTGTTTTATCTGACCTCGTCCTGTTCCTTTTATCACCCTTCCACTCACCCCACATTCTGTTCCGTTCAAGGTTGTGCAGTGATTGGTGCACGGTGTTTTCACCTGTTAATCGTATGAGGTCGAATTTCTCGTAGTATCTTGACAATAATAATCCACCTAGTGGATTAAAGGTGTATACTACAGCACCTCATGATAGTTGGTCTTGATTCAAGTGGATATCATTGCATATGGCTGATCGAATTTTGAAACCATTAGACAATGTCAACGAATCTCCACAGGGATGCATGAGTTACACGATTGAATGAATACATTTCCATTTGATGCCCTCCATGCTTTCCACTGTAAGTGCGACGTTGATGTAAATTCCTCTATTGGAAAAAGGCCTCAGTAGGGAAAGAGAAGGGATTTTCATTTTTAATTCTAGGCTCTGAATTTTTAAAACTTGAGGTTTTACGCCCGATTTCAATGGAAGAGGTGTAGTCGCTTCTGGCATACGAGTGACGAGATGGAGCGGTGAAGAGGGATAGATTAGCAGCTGACGACAAAGATGGGTTAATTAATCCAAGGAAGCAGAATAGGTTCGCGTCAATTTGATGAGACAGTCAATGGTGTCATTTATAGTCCTCTTTTAAATAATACACTCAAACTTGAAAACTTCATTTGTAAGGCGTCTTGAGACTAAAAACAAAAACATCATCTCCAGTCACCTCTGTTCCTATCTCACTTTGAATTTCAAAGCGCCCACTCTTTCCTGCATTCAGCGCTTTGATTGTCGAATGTCGAGACCAAGAAACTGTGGCAGTCATCACCGGGAAAGGTGTGAGCAGAATACGGAGGATGGGGGAGGTAGGGGTGAGTCAGTGCCTCCCTCTCGTCCTGCTTCCCTTCTTACATCCCCCTCCCATCCTAAAGCCCATTGTGAAGCTTCTCCCTCAGTCGGTTACTCTAGCATTAGGTTTTGAGTTGTCTTGTGGGCATAGGCCTCCCTTTCATCAAACTGACGGACCGACTGCCTGGTTCTAGAGGTTCCTGAAAAGGAAAAAAAGAAGGTGCTTCCTGTACACCTTCAACTCGTATTGCATCAGGTAGACAGGTCTCAGCCGTGAATCTTGTTTGGGCTTTGAGCAAGCCGGTCGGTGACCCAGCACTCCGCTCACACAAAGCAAGCCTAGTTGTCACTGGAGCACGAAATGTTGCGTGCCTAAGAAGTGTGGAGTTGGTAGCATAGGCGTAATCAAGTGAATGTCAAGTAAATGAATGGCAGAAGCCCTTTCTTATCACAAGCCAGGCGGTTGGTCGGTCAATCAATCAGCGAAAAATGGGGATTACACGTTGCGTTTATGCAACTTGCGTGAGAGGAGTGAAAAACCAAGAAATTGTTATCGATTGAGGCCTCTTGTCTGTATTGTGTCAAGATGGTGGGTTGGTCGTACACATCTGCTCAGTTGCTTCCATCCCACCACCCTCCAGTTCGAGTTAAGGCAGGTGCGGTTCGTCCCATCGTCTTACTCCTCAGACCTCTTACACCACTTACGTCAAATGTGGGTTCAATTTAAAAATGTCCTCCTGAATGTGAATGTGGTGCATCTGTTCTCGAGTTAGCGGCCGCTTGATTGAACATGAGATCGACAGCTGGGTTGTTGGTGGAGAGTGCTTTGATCAACCGCCTTGTCGTCTCTAAATGCCCTACGAAAGATTTGATGAGATGCTGGCGTCTGTAGCCGAGTGGAGGAACGAGGGGATAGATGAACGGTTAAATTGAGGGTTTGTTGGACGGATGGAGAGGATGATCTACGAACGGATAAGTTAGTGATGGAACGAGTGATTGAACAAGCGGCTGGTGAATGAATTGAAGGGTGGATGGGTCAATGATTAGGTGGGTCCAAGGCGGATGAATGAAGGAATATCTCCGTTGTCAAATGATTGAGCGGAGGATGGATAATGCAAATGACGGTCAATTATGAAGAGAAGTCTATTGCTGTGTAGCATCTTTTCATGCCTCTTTCTTTCCACAGTATCCCGGTGGCTGGACGATCTGTCGAAAGTGTTCAACCCTACGACCACCGAGGGCGCATCACTGCAGCATTTGCAATCGTTGCATTCGAAAAATGGACCATCATTGTCCTTGGTAGGTTTTTTTCGGACTTTTTTATTTGATCATTTGCCTGCTCTTTCTCTAGATCGGCTATTCCGCATTTCTATTGGCACTGTAATCCACTAGTTTATGCATCTGTAACTCAATCCATCCGGACTCCATCCATTCATCTTCTTAATCTTTCTGGGTTTTTCCTTTGGTACATTTATTTATCTATCTTGGGTTCATTCATTGCTCTTGGGTCCAGTCTACCTGTTCGCATCCCTTGCATCATCCACTTCATGTTCCTTCCCCATCTCCATTACGGGCTTACTAATCTGCCAAGTATGGTAACAATCCCAGAAGACATTTCAATTTTTCAATTCCTGAAATTTTCTATTTTGGAGTTTGGAGTCCCCTCTCTTTGCGCCTCATTCCAAACAGTCTCGAGGCATTGGCAGTTCGCGCTTCTAGTAACTCCATTTTCCTCAGGGCCATCTGATGGGATAGATATGGGAGAATTGGAACTCCTTGTGTACTCCAAGAGATGCCCACAGTGCTTCGGTTCATGTTCTGAGTTGTGGCAGGAAAGACATCCACTCTTAAATCCATCAACCCGTTGTGTCTATCTCCACACAGCGGTAGCTCGTAATCGTCGGCGCGGTAACTCACAAGAAACACAAAAATGCTTTGTTCACTTCCATGAGTGCAATTTTCCCAAACCAAAGTCAAACTAGTGGAGGCCCTGCTCCATAGCCACAATCAGGCCAGAAGCCACAATTCATGGATTCTATTGCCAGTAGTATTGCCGAGTCTCATCCCGCTTTGGGTTCTAATTCTACATGCTAGACTACATTCTAGTCTAATTTCATTGCCGCCGACAATGGGTAGAAAGTTGGCCTACTGCTGTGGAAATTCGAAATGGCTAGACATGTAGAGTAAAGATTTCACTTGCCGAAGTCCTCAAAAGGCATGAACTATGGTGGCTAGCAGCCTTCGTTGTTTCGTCTGCGCTACTACTGTATGAATTCAGCCGTATGGTGATGAGGGGTTTCGTGACTTGTTCAGGAACAGTCGATCCCCTGTACTAACCCTTCACACTGAGGGCAACGCCCGACAGTCAATTCAAACGTCTCGTCTTTGTGGATTACATTTGTTTACCAACCAGACATCTACACTCTTCCCTCGAGCATAATCAAGGATAATCCGTCTATAATCCCACTTGCTGCAGCAGTTGAGCGCCTGCGCTTGATTATTCGCAGACGTGACGTCACTTCATTGCAGTGCTGGGATTAAGATGCTTCTCAGGTTCATGTCGTGCGACGAGCCAATTACGGTCTGTATTCTGAAATCAAGACCAAAACACATTTCCACTGTCTACTGGCATTGCTGGGCTTGGCACCTTGTCAAGTTTTGTTCCAATAGGCAAGACCGGTGTTGCCTATACAACATGGTTGGTCACAGAGGTGGGCTCCGCCCATACAAATCAAATCGGAAAACGAACAGGCCAAGTAAATATAGCCACAACAAATTAGAGGAGGGTGACTGTGCATGTGGCTTCCGGTTTTTCTAGCCAACGCATATGACCTTCGGACGTACATCACCGTCTATTCATTGTGGCCACAGCCGGCCGCCGCCTCGGACTTCACCGCCATTTTGGAAGATCTATGCCGTTGACTAGTGCACTTGGTAGTCAACTGAAACTCTGTCGACAATTGCAGAACTGTGGTATCCCCTCCTGTGAATTCACCTCGACCAGCCGTGGTATTAATAGTGACCGTCTGTCTCGGATTTTTCTCACATCTCTAGGTTAACTAAGTCATTCCTGTTAATTCCAGCACCCTGATTGTCGATGCTAGTGGTACCGTGCGGACTGAAGAACCTCGGTAGGCGTTTATTTGGTTAAAAGGTCAAAAGGCGACTTAATATTTCCCCCATGGTCGTATGACAGTGATGACCCTTGAAATTACTTTCTGTTGATTCAAGCTTTTTAAAATTCGTGGGCGGTCAATGATTTCTCCAGTCGTCGATGTCACTGAATTTAAAAGTTTAGCAAGAGGAGCGGCCTTAAGGGTATAAATTTGAGGCAGATCCAGGTCGGGATTGGAGTATGGACGTTATTTTAAGGGCAGGATGCGAACATTCCCCAGATCCAATCATCTTGATACAAGGTTTGGAAGCTTCTATTTATTCTCCAATCCAATGAAGAGCTCCGCTTTACTGGACTTTGGACCGTCCCGAATGAGGGCTCGGACAGTTTTAAGGTCCTTTTATTCCTTTTTATTTCTCACGGTCTTACCTATGGATGGCTAGATGTTTGAAAGGTATGCAGTTGGCACCTCTAAACGGTATTTTCTAACCTTTGATCTCATCCATTAGGCGGATGAGTTTGTCCCCCACAGGTTACACTCATGCTCACAACATCTACTCTTTTTACTCTTGGGTATGAAAGAGACCTAGTGATTTGTCGTTTTTTTATTTTTCAGGGTGAACAATTGTGTCGGTGAAGATAACCAACGCTACTTTTTGCTTTTTCTCATCTATGTCGGTAAGGAATTTGTTTGGGGTTAACTTTCAAATAATTGCTAATTTTGAAGTAGGAAAACAATCATATGTTCGTCGATTTGGGGCCAGGAACCCTACCACGAGTTGAAGATTGCTTCTCTGCTAGCATTAGTGCAGGGTCTTGAGAGCTTTTCAGTTGTTCTAGTCCACAAATCTGAAGTGGATTTAAGTTAAAGTCCAACTGTTCAATCTCAGGTCTTCGGGCTGTCAGAAGTAATCATTCTTTAACCATTTCATCAGACGGACAAAAAAATTGTGTGGGTTTTTGAACTTGTAAAACTCAGGCGATTGTTTATACCCGTGCCTTGTAAACCAAAGGTACAGGCATTACTCTATCAACATGAAACACTGCGTTGCGTTCTCTACTGCCCCCCCCCACATTTTGAGCCCTCATTCATGACCTTGATCGAGGTTTGCCAAGCCTCTCCGTTATAGGAAGCGAGTTTAACGCTGTTCTAAAGTTCCGAAAGCGAGAGGGAAAAACACTGTGCCTTACAGAAGAACTGATGTTGAAGCACTTAAGGGTGGATGGGTCACCTTCGAGGCGTTCCTCCATTCTTGCTAGTGCTGAATTCATCAGCCAGGAAACGGATGCGTGGTGTGCATTCCGTTATGTCAGGCGAGCAGGAGATTTTAGTCAATCCTGAAACAGTTCTTAACTGGGATCTCCAAGGCGGTGATGATAGTGCTGGAAGTACTACGACCGTTGAAATAAAGGCGTATTTGAGGCGAATTCAGCTATTTATCAACCCATTTATCCACTCACCTCTCTTCCTTCCACCGTTTATTTACTTTCCACCCACTGATCCATCATATACGTGTGTCTACACGTCGGTTTATCCATCCCTTTGAAACAAAACCACAAAGATGAGACGATGAATAGTTGTATCATAGTTAGGGAAGGTCAAGATTTCAGTATCCACAAGATTGTCGTGAAGATTATGCAACCCGGTGGCATTGTAAATAGCTAGTTATTACTAATGATCAAGCTCATCTCTGTCCGTCTCTTTTGTAGGCTGCAGCTGCATCAGCTGTCTCATCATCTTGACAGTTTGTTGGGCGCTGGACTCAGGGCATCGAAGCGTCAAGAGCGGTGACAGCATTATTGTCGGTGACGACGTTTACAGACAAATTCGCATGTGAGCTAAAACTTGCCTTTTATCACATCATCATTAGTATCACCGCTAGCAACAATGGTAGAAGTTAATGTGAGCTTTGGAAGCTTCCATCCCTTGAACTCGGGGACCTTCCAAGCCGTTGAAGTTTGTAGCTGGGTGGTCAGATCGATTCAAGACTATTGAGGTCCATTTCATTACACCTTTCATCAATCTTCTAAAATCCAAACTCTGGAGGATAATTCTGCATTGATTTGAAGATTCTCAAACTGGCAAATTGATGGACACTAACCCATTTGAACAGTCAGAGGTCTCCTGAATTCATCCTTTTGATCTCTGTACTTTAGGTGCCGCCTTATTTGAGTCTAAGTGATATATTGTCAACGTCATTGAGTTTTGGAGGTCATTTAAATCCAAGCAACTGGTACCTGAATTTTTTGTCGTTCGCCTTATTGAATTGATCTTTTGACAGGCAAGTTTTGGGAGGTCATTGCATTGTTGACTTTGCATTTTTGTAGCGTCTATGACAAGGTGGTAGATAGGTAAGTTCCAGGGCTCTGAACTAACTTCAGTATCCATGAAATTTGGGGGTTTATTGTATAAGCTCGCTACTCACCTCTGGTCATTTCAATCATCGTCTAGTTGGTGTCAGCTCAAGGTCATTCCCTCCTCAAATTTCATTGGTCCAACTTAGGTGTTCGGTAAGGAGTCAGAGTTGGAGGTAGAAGTACTGGACTTTGCTCTTTTTTAGCAGTAATACGCGTGTAATGCGTTGCTTTTTTTCCGGTGGATGGAGGAATGATAAACGCCTGAGTAGATGGCTGGCTGGGTGGTTGGGTGAGTAAATGGGTGAATGGTTGAGCTGATGAATGGCTAATTAGACGAAATGGTGATTGAGTAAATAGACGCTTGATAGTTTGGTGGTCGGTTTGGCGGATAGCAGGTTCAATGAATGAATTCATAAATAACCGGTGAAATGGTGGATGGCAAAACAGACGGCTAGATGAATTGATGGATAAATAATTAGGCATTTGACTGGCTAGACAGTTGCATCACCTAGTTCGGCGTAGAGACTTGGTAGAAAGACGTATGATTGAGGAGCGAGTGCCTGGGTAAACAAACGAAAGTGTCCTTGTGTTTTATCTTTATGGCACCTTGGAAGTTAACTAAGCAGATCAAAAGAGGTGACACTAATTTCCATAAAACGTGAAGTTGGCCTACTTTTTCAAAAATTGCATGCGCCTATATGAAAACACACCCGGATGTGCATGCTTTGACGCATCATCACGTGTGTACCACTAAAGTGAGCGGTGAAGGAGGGGGTCTTCACAACTCGTAAAAGCTTTGCTTTCAAGGGCTTTTATGGGAAGAGTTTTATGTTTCATGGCGAGAATGCGAATGGATTGGTGGGCAGATGAATGAATGAACGGTTCAGTTAATGTCTCGGATGTTGATTGGTTTGACGGATGGATGGATGGGTGGATGGATGATGTGATACTTGGATACATGGCTGAATGTCCATGTAGACGGTTGGGTTGAGTTGACGAATGAGTGGAAAGCTAGATTAGTTGGTAGATGGATGGATGCCTGAACGGACGAAAGGAGAGCTATATTCGGCATCTGGATGGACGGAGGAACGTTTGGGTGAATAATTGTTCGGACGGCTGAGCGTGGGCATATGTGGACAGATGGTTGATTGGTTGAATCAGACATCGATGGCGGCGGCTAAGTGGGTCGGTGAAAAACGATGGAATTATGGCCAACATTTATGTGTACAGGTAAATAATTAATTTGGCAGACAAAGGAAGATTGATCTGTTCGATTAATGGCTTCAAGGATAAGACAATGTTGGCATGTCGTCACATACCTCTCTCATAATCCAAAAGACAATTTCTTCTTTATTTAAAGAAAAAAAACGATCGAGTTGTGCCTTCCTCATTTGTTACGAAAGTTGTTTTGGAACTGGCATACCGTTGCCCTTGGTTGGTTATAAACTACTTTTTCCCTCTCTTTTCTTGTAGAATTCACTCCATTGTTCTTGTAGTAATATCCTGCCTCTTCGGACTCTTCGTCTTTGCGATCCTTTCTGATCAGGTAAGAGGGAAGAATGAACTTCTAGTTCTCTTGACAAAGCCTTTATGCCTAGTTTGAAAAGCTTCTATTATTTTATCCACCAAATGATCCAGAACTGACGAAAGCAATAGGGCTGAGTGCTGTCGACTGAAAAATGCGCTTTTTAAGACAAAAGATATTTTCAAATTCGATTGTATTGTAATGAGTGAGACGGGTAGGTTCACGTCGTTATAGTGTAGTCTACTTAAATCACTTGAAAGTACTATCCGCCATCTTTCGGCGACCTATATGGTGGACCGAATTAAGGCCTACGCGTGTTTCGAGTACAGCCTACTTAATATTTTTGATAGTAGCATCTGCCACGTGCTTCCTAACTTAAAAAGTCGCCTACCTGTCATTGGTTAACCGTAGAGCCCCAGAAGAAGTTTGAACAAACCTTTGGTTGCGTTTATCAACCTTCCTACTGAAATTTGCATAAGCAGCAATGCATTCCGCACCTAGCTCTCCGCCATATTCAACGACGAGACGGCGGTTGAACACGTCCAACGTGTCAATCCACGTGGTGATCGCAAACAAATGCAACGGCTGCTTAATGGTGAAGATGGTGACCCCGAAAGTGGCGGCTATCGAAAACTCTCAAAATACGAACTCCTGCGTGATGTTTGTGGTTCTGGTAAGGGTCCTCTGGAGGTCTTGTTACCTAAACTTGATTGGCTAGGATTTATCCATAGTACGCTATTTTTCCGTCATTCTGCCCTCACAGGTCCTCTGTGGCTTTGGCCCTTACCGTGTCTTCATCCACGACGTACAAGAGCTTTCAACTGGTCCATGGATGCGGTAGACTTTCGTGGAATCGCTTCGATAGGAGGAACGGTGTCACCAATCGCAGCAACGATTAATCCTTCTACGAAGACTTCTATCGATGTGTCGGCAAATGTACCCCTTCTTAGCGCCCTTCACGACGAAACAGATGAGGTTGATGCTGTTGCTACACTAACGTCTGATAATACTACTACTCATGTCATTTCAGCAGCCAGTTAACTATGAGAAGGAAATGATAATCCTCACTTGATCCTCCTCCTCTTCCTGTTGTTTTTCTTCCTTTTTTTCAATTTCTCCTCCATGTAAATTTGAGATTGTGAAGTCTGCTAAATACCGGCTAAAAGTCCTGTTTTTTGCTTCCCTTGCCGAAGTGGGACATTTTCGATGCACTTCAGTACACTTTTAATGATGCCAAAGGCTTCGAAATCGCCGACTCTCGAGATTGCATCTGACAGATAAGTCAGCTAGTCAGTTCTGAGGATTCGAGTGACTTTCATTCCAAGTGCACCTATTCGCTGTCCTCTGAACGACTTACAAGTCCTCCACGTCCATAATAAAGCGTCTTGCATGAGAACTAGCTTGAGGATTATTTGTTGAACTAGGAGGTGGTGTGTTAAAAGTGAGATCTTGAAGGCATTCCCATTCTCCCTTTGCCTACCCAACTTTTCACAAACAGGATTGATGTTGGAGTCTTCTTCCAATCCAACGTGGGGAATCTTAGCTGTTGCGACTCAGCACTCAAAGCGCCCTCCTTTTCCATCACTCCCTGATGCAAGTGTTTGTGCGCCGGGTTGGGCTTGGGTCCTGTCAAGCAACCAATCAGAATGGGGAAGGGTGGAGTGGCGAAGAATGTGTGTGTTTTGGGTCCCACTTTTAAGGTCATTTTCAAGCAACTCAATCGCTGGAATTTTTCTTCCATCACACCCTATCCAGCAGGACCAAATGAGAGATGGAGTTGTTCATCTTCCCACACCTTTTCTCCTTTTCGAGTCTACACACAAATATATGCCGTCAATTTGGCCAAAGGGTAATGTGTTTTCACAGTCACACTGCACTACACTCCATTAGCTCGGCTCTTCCATTTTGCGATAGAAGAATAATGCATTCCTCCCCATGAGACCTTTTTTTACACTGATATGCATAAATAAACAATTAGTGTGGACCTCGTGCTCCACTCATGCTTCTCCCTCACTCTCCTCCTCCCTCTTCTCCACTCGCCCTCTGAGCTGTGACCAGTTCGTCACACGCACGGGTAGGGAATGAGGGAAGATGGACGAGTCGTTGAATGGGTAAGAGCGAGCTCAGTCCTGGGAACCACGATGTAGTCGGGGCTTGACAAGTTGGCCGTTGCACAGGTTGACGACAGGATTGTGCGATTCGAGAGTGCATTTATCCATGCGTCACACGGATGACTGTGCGACACATGCATTGGTTGATTTGGTGAGTTGGAACATCTCTAACACTACTTCCGTCATGGCAACGGCATTGGGAAAATCATGCATTCGGAAGGGCGGATTGCCTTTTGGGGAGGAGATTAGTCATCCTGACATGATGTCGTCGCCTGTGGTTTGTAACCTCCCCTCCATGCGATTCACAAGAGAAAGAATGCAAAATGAAAGGGGAAAATATTTTGTAGTTAATACCGTCGGTACGAAGGGAAGTTTGCAGCCTGCACCCATCGTCCACCCATCATCCTGCAGCTTACCTAGGCGATGTCATCACTCTAGAGGTGGAACAGTTCCTCTCAACTTTTCACCATCCCTCCAACCTCGTGGGAGTTCCTGAGAGAGGATGCTGAAATACAATAGTGAGTTTCTTCACTGCCGTCCTTTTCGAGACGCTGAGGTTGCAGGAAGGCAACTATTTGAACTGCTTAGTTGGGAGAACATTGCGGAGGTCAAGACTACACTCTTGAGTCAATTACGATCTCCCTCATTCTCTCGTCCCTCACTTCTGTGCTAACGCCTCCTCTCGCCCCTGCTTCCGCTGGCGAGATGCAGAGGTCATCAAATTAAGTGCCATGCCACCAGAGATCCATTCACTCACTACTTACTCCCGCCAAGTACGCCCATTTCCCATCCAGCCATCTGGCATCCTTATGCGGCCCCTTCAACTCGACGCACTCAACTCCCATTCACTTTACAGTCGCCCGCTATTCCATCCCTCCGTTCGGGGCTGGTTATCTACTGGTGAAGAGAGTGCCCGTAGACACAGGCCACCCTTCTCTCAAATGCGCTCTCCACATCTAGATGTCTCTCCTCGAGAAAGGAGGAGGACTACTAGAGCAGATGGAAGACGTGTGTGATGCCACGATATAATGCTCCAACCCCCAAACACTGATGTCCATCTTTTGCAACCATGACCCTTCCACACCTCATCAAGCATTGCCATGTCAACTAACTTACCACAGACCAGTTAATTGGCACGGTCAGGTGGATTCAGGACACAAAAATCGTGGCATCGTGTGCTCTCGGAACCTTAGAAGGAAAGAAAGGGCTCGCCTCAGATTCGGGCTGCATTGGGACGGTGGAGAAGACGATGCTCGCTACAACTCCTCCACACGCTGAGATCAGCTGATCCAGTGTGACAGGTGACCTTCAGGGATTATAGATTGTCCTGTTATTTTGGACAACTCCAGAAGGCGCTTCCTGCACCACCCGGCTCGGGAGGATTGATAAACACGTCTTTATCATTTTCTTCTCCCCAAAAAACAAAAGGCGGGTATGGTTTCTTCACTCTCGCATTGACATTTTGAATTTCCGCAATGATATGGTTTTGGTTCTTCTCTCCTTCAACAGGTTTGCGGCTGGGTGTTCTACCAACACTAGGAGCTTCCCTTCCAAAATAGCTTCGACAATGGAAGGGTGCTTTGGACGAAATGAAGAAGTTCTCCTGGACTGTTGGAGACCTGACGAGATAGGATGACGTGAATTCGTTCCGCATGTAGTCTGTAAGAGTTCAAGGTCAGGATGAGTTGATCTTACCTCTGGCATCCTGTAAACTGCCTAGATGGAATGTTGAAATGCAATCCCGAATTTTCCTCAAAATCATCCTCTGAGATGAGATTCCAGGAAAAAGTCTCCTGGATTCTCTCATCCTCTCGCTTCTCTATTAACTTTTTTCCCTAGTCCCTGCTTCAATTTGTGAGATGGAGAGGGCATCAGATTAAGCATCATTTCGCCACAGGCTCATCCTCTCACTCTCTGTTCCTTTCGAGCACATCCATTCCGCTTTAATCAATCCATCCATTCAGCCTTTATCCATCTTTCCGTTCATCCTCATGTTAGTCTTATGAAGTCTCATAGTCGGTCCTTGGTGTGCTCACAGTTCCATCCATCCATTCAAGCTAGAATTTATTTTGCATACAAATTTTTGTAGACGTGGGCCATTCTTTCCTCTTTCGTCTAGATATCTCTCCGAGGGGGGGGAGGATGATTACCGGAGTTCACAAAAGATTCGTGTAATGTCAGAACATACTTCTTCAACTCCCTCGCTTGTCCTCTCCCTCTCCTTCCCCTCCCACCTCCTCTCTTCACCAATTGTGACCAGTTGGCAAGATTGTCCAATTCCAAAGTTCTTTCTCCTTCATTTAACATGGATGAATGCCTAATACATCAGAGTGTCCTAGAGTCCCATTCACGAAGCTACTGTCGCCTACTTAAACTTTTTCCATCGACATCCCCTCACAATTCTGACATCACGGATTCTGATTCCTTCAACACCCTCTGCGTATGCATCCCACCCAAGTAGAATGTCTATGCTCCCATGGGACAAAAGGCGGTGCAGGGGAAGCACGAAGGCTAGTCCCACTCCTCTTGATTAATCATGGGAGTCCTTGAAAAAGATGGGGGTCTTCAATTTGTTACTTGAGTTCATTGTAAACATCGCTCTGTACATCCCCTCGAGAGGTGGCGCCTTCTCTGGGCTAGTCCAAAACGCCTTGAATGTCTCCATCCATCGTCAATCCTCCTCTCCATTTAGATATGACCTATTGGGGGTGGATTATTCACAATATCATCCATAATTCCTTCCTTCAGGAAGATCGACCATCAAAGTGTCCATCGAGGCTATGTCCTGTTGTACAATTGGAAATGGGTATAAATATTCCGAGACCAAGATTATCCTACAGCTTGTTCATTGTTACCGATCCATCGGATTCGTTTCGACATGGATTGTTACCATCAGCCAAAGCAAAAACCTGGACGTCATATATATGTGGCGCTGATGAGGAGCGTCTTTTTAAATAACTATTTGACAAGTATTTTTCAATATTGATGACTCTTTTGACTAGCTAATATGTTGCCTTTAAAAAAAATGCACTTGCTTCTTTTTCTTTTTTCTCTTCTTGAAGTCCTTGAAAAAGAAGTCGCCTCTGTATGAACCGTCCAATGCTAAACCATTCCTCACTGATGTAGGGATCAGATGAGAGTGTTCTTCTTGTTACTTGAGTTCATCCTGTACACTTCACTGTACATCCACTCGAGGAGATTTCTACACATTCTATCATTTTGCTTCCTCGTTCGTTGGTGGAGCCTCCTCTACGACGTGCTTTGAACAAGGCTAGTGAGAATGTCTTCACCCACTCCTTCGGGATATCTAACCGACATTGCCCTCTCAATACATCGCCAATCCTCCCATCCATCTAGATTTGATCTAGTGGAAGCAAATTATTCGTGGATTTCACCCATACTTCCTTCTACATAGTCTGCTAACTCGGGGGGATCCCACCTACAAATTCCACAGAGAATAAATTCCGTGCTGAGATATACTACTGAAAAAACTGAAAATGGGTGTAAACATTCCGCGACCAAGAACATCCATTATGTTTTTCTATTGTTATAATCTATCAGATTTGTTTCGACATGGGTTGCTACCGTAAGGTGGGTTTAGGTGCCAAAACCTAGACGTCACGAATATGTGACGGTGATGAGGAGCGTCTTTTTAATAACTACTAGACAAGTATTCTTCAGTGTCGATAGCTTTTCTGACTTGGCAATATGTTTAAATTAATTCCTTTAAGATTAAAATGGATTCACTCCCTTTTTGAGCATTCAAGTACACTTCTTATATCTTTGCTGGTGCAGTCCCTCCATTAGGCGCTTCCCACATCTCTACGCCTTTCCGACAAGGAATTCCAACGAGGTAGAGGGCAGAAAAAAACTATTCTTAACCATTTTTTGGACTACGCTTGGTAGAAGGTGAAGTCTGAATCCTTGAACAAAAGGTGGAGAGGATCATGTCCACCACCTCGACTTTTGGATTTCGACTTTCGTCCTCCTCCTTATCCTCCACTTTGAATCATAAGAAGCCGTCTAACAGACCCTTGCAATCTCTAAAAAAAGTCCGATTTTTGGTAAAGTTAACATTTGTTTTTGCAGAAAAAAGAAGGGAAAGAGATGTCACCGTTTAGCGATCACCTGACTCACTGACAAAAAGGGTATCCAAACAGAGCAATAATTTTTGCAGAAATATTTTGCCTTTCTGAGAGTGGTCAAGAAAAAGTCAAAATGCGTTTCGCTATGTAAAAAGTTTGCAAAACCATATTTTTTTGTTCCTCCCTCCCCACACTCCTGCCACCATTTTTTTTGGCTTGGAGAAGGGCAAGTAGCCATATTATTGTTCGCCTTTCGTTTCAGAGCAATTTCACTTTCCAGTCCCATCTTAAATTTCTTTTCTTTCTGCCTTTTATTAAAAGGTAGCGCCTACTCTTATCGGAATTTCGCTTCCACAATTTTTATTCCATCACTTGACAAATTTGTGGAGCGGATCACATTTTTATGCCTTCTTTTCGAGGACGTTCAGGTAGAGGTGGGCAGCCCAGAGAAAAAGGGCGTTTTCAAGAGAAATTACGGGGCCTCGTCTCTCCACTAGTCCCAATCGCATATTATCTTAACACTGAAGCGATTTACGTAAAACTAGAGGCACTTTTTAAAGAACGTGTTGCTACTTATTTGGTAACGAGTAGAAGTTTACTGAATCACAGTAATCGGTTGAATGGCCAGTAATAAATGCATGTGGAAGTTATGGAATTTTTAGCGGATAAATGGAATCAGACGGTGGCATTTTTGAACAACACATTGGTGCAGTTAAATTATTTTGACTAAAAAAGGGAGCAAATGGAAATATTTCACCTATTTAGGTGGAAAATTTTACATTAAGGCTACAAATTCCTGTTAAAATAAAAGTCAAGGCCTGGATTCTTAAAGGAACGTTTTTTTCGCATAGGAAGGAGTCATTAATTCAAGAAATGACTCCTTTGCCCTTTCATTTCAGACAAATGGAACCATGAGCGTAAGGCGCGTATCCACCCATTTATTCATCCTTTTAATTTTCAATGAATTCTTTCATAAATATTTGCAATAATTAGCAATCTGGAGTGGTTAAAACACTTAGAAAAGCAGCTAACAGTTTTGGCAACTGACAAATTCAATGCTACCAAATGGCCCAACGTTTAACTTGACGGCAGTAGGAGAAAATCACCGAAGAATAAATTATTGTTAGCGCACTAGCGATAGGCGAAGCTGTGCCAAGAAGGCAATCCGGTAAGCCGAAAGTGCAAACTTGGAAGTTGGAGGGACGGAGGCACACTTGAAAATCCCGTTCAGCAAATATCAACTATCGGTACATACCTCGTTTTGCATGGAGGCGAGTTGTCCCATTAATGCATCCATTCATTCAGCCATCCATTGGTTCAGGAACTACCTCACCTGTTTATCCACTCCACTGTAAAAATCCGATTCATATTCGTCGCTTCACTGAATGTGTCCAGATAACCATCCAACACATCCTCTTCCTCCACCCTCCCCCACCCCACCTTCCCTTCCACCTTCCCAGCCCTCCTCTCCCGTCGCATCTTCTGCTCCGCTTCCACTCCAACACTGTGGCCTCGGTGAAGGGAACGAGGAACGCAACCATGGTCATGCGGCGTCATGACTAACAACTTCATGCATCCACCCTCTCCACAGTGCAGTCTGGAGATTTCATGCTTCGCGAAAGGTCACATCCGAGGCTCTTAATTATTACCATCATGCTGGAATTTGCCAGACCTCTTTAATGCCATTCATGCATTTCTTCTCTCTCACTTTCCTCCTTTCCCTCTCCCCTCTCCCCTCTCCCCTCTCCCCTCTCCCCTCTCCCCTCTCTGCACCAGTCTACCCCACTCCCATCCACTACTCCTCCCATACCCACTCGTGTGCCACTTCTGCATCGTGAATTGTACTGTCGCATCAAGCACTTGCACATTCCACAACGATTATCCCAACTGCACCATCACTCACCAGCACCATTGATCGGACCGAGGACCAACTCCTTCCTCCACCACTCCTTCGCACTCCACTTGACAGCAGTTTCATCTGTTTGGGTGTACCAAATCCACTTCATGCGAAGGATGCTTTTGTGCGGTACTATAAGAGGTCACGTGAAAGGAAGGGAGTGCCGCCACTTCTCCTTCCACTTCATGAGGGATGACCTTCGGTGTGGACAGGTGTGTGGTGATAATATCAAGTAGTAAGGTCAAGTGATATGAGACCATGGGGTCAGGAGGGGGGGGATGGGGAGAGGAAGGACAACCCTTCAATTGACATCAATTCTCTTGTAACGCCACTTCAGCTTACTCGTTTTCTCCAAATCATAACGCATCTTGCCATCCAGCTTGACAGCCAGAAAAATGGATGAGCGGATGTCAGCTTGATTGTCACTTTCCTTTCAATTACCCCTTTTTTTTAACCTCCCTTTTCTTAAGATGAGATGAGGTCGCCCTTAAAAGAAACGTGTCGGGCGCTTCGATCATGGAAGCCATTATTTTCTGATGTGAACGCATAAATGAGGCGACATAAACTGCTTCCCCTCCCTCTCACAAGAATACATGCCTACAACTTTCTTCACGACACCAACTATCTGACGTTCCTTTGACAGCAGACCCATGTTTGATACTTAAAATGAAGTCTTCTTTATGTTAACTAAAATTTCCAATTCTACTCCCCCAATTGAAGACGAACAGTCGAGTTAGATGTGAAGGGAGGAGGGCTTATTATCTGAAGAAACTTGGAGAGGAGGAACCGTGAGCTAGAGGCAGTGACCAGGCATTGCAAAAATAAAGTGGCCGTATCTATTCTCTTTCAATCTATGCATCCCATATCTCTGGCAACCCAAATGATGCCATTGAATTTTTTTGTCTAGTTAAATATATTTTCTGGTCAAATAATTTATGTTAAACACTCCTGAGAGGATATTGCATTGTCTGGTCCAGTTATAGTAAACACACTATGCACCACCTCGTTTATTTCCACTCAACAGTAAGGGTGCATTATGTTATAAATCTTTGCATCTACGTATTCTTTTACCTCCGATTCATCTTCAGCCAAAAGTGTTACGCGTATTAGTGAATTTATGTGCACACTATAAAAATGATGGAAGTCGCCACCAGACAGCGAGACAGACAGTCCCATTTATCATCGACGCGTCTAGGGTTCGGAGCGGAGCGGAGCAGAGCGGGGTGGGGTAAGGCGGAGCGAGGTGGTACGCCCCACTTTTTTCGTTGTGGCCTGATACAGTCGACCATTGTGTCTCACCCTCCGTCTCACTCTTTCTCTCACGCGCTCTCTCTATGCGCCTGCCTACCCAACCGTCTGTCTTGCAAAAGTTCAGGCCCCTCCCTGCCACCCTCCGTTCCGTTTCGTTCCGTTCCGTTTCGCCTCAGCCAGTCAGTAAATCATTCCGTGTATTCGCGTTCCATTGCGCCAACCAGATTGATCGATATTTATGTCGGTTGGAGATGATGAACGCCCGTTTTTTTTTTAAACCCCTTTCAATGCTTTGCAGAGGTGAAAAAATGTACGTCTAGGAAAAAAGAAAGAGGATTGGATAAACAAAAATGCCAAAAAACTGGCCCGCCCTACTAAGGTGGATTGCCAAATCGTAAACAATAGCATCGCATTCCATAAACGTGGCCATAGATTTAACTTGTCTGGATAAAAGAATGTGCAATAAAAGTTTACCAAAGCATGAAGGGTGGGAGGAAAAATGACGGATAAGGCAGTGATACATAAATTATGAACAAGAAAGGAAAAGTCACTAAATGGAGGATAAGTGGGTGGATGGATCGAAAGAATGAACTAGAAGTCATTCAATCCTTGATCTTCCAGCAGGATCTTGCTCAGGAAGCAGACATCTTTTATCGTCAAGTCTACTGACAACTTGGTTGTCTATCGGTATTTCATGACACTTGACACAACCTCTCATAGTCTTTTCGTGCCACCAAATTCAAATGTCAGAAAACACTGAAAGAGTTTTTACACCTTCAAATCCGCTAGACCTTGCTTACCCTGTAACAGAGGAGTGTGATAGGCATGTCTACCCTGTCTCCCGCCTCCTTTCTGTTTATCGAGAGACCTCATTTGATTTGCCTTTTATCGCTGTTATTCCATTGAAGGTGATTCATTTTGCATGTAATTATCCCACTGGGAATACAAGTCGCGCCAACCCACCCAGAGGCGTTCCACATCTCCCCATTTCACGTCCCTTCACCTCCGTCCCACTCGTGCCCACTCCACCCACTGCAATTCATTGGTCGAGTGTCTGCTTTGTGTTTTGTACTTTTAGGCAGTCCGGACTACCAGTCGGCGGGTTCAGAAGCAGTCACGACTGCAAATGTTTTAGCGGAAGAGGAGGCTTTTAAATTCACTTAGGTGGATGATAAGATCGTAAATGGAATTAAAAATAGACACCTGACATTGGAGAACCTTTCTTATCAGGGGAAAACAGAATCATCTATAGATTCAAAAAGCGTGGAAAAAGAGCCGTCATCCGATAGGAAATAACGCAGTTAAAACTTCCCGATTTGTAATGCAAAGGCGAACTTCTCGTGCGTGTGTGCTTCTGCCAACAAGAAGGACATTTATTGTTGCCGCATTCGGGTGTCCACTTCAGCTACTAGTAGAAGCTCCAGTGGCGTCAATAAAATGAACCAATCACCTGACACGCGATCCCATCCTATGGGGAAATTTAGTGGAGAGAAAGTGAACACCAAACAAGCACATTATCTCTCTGTTCCTCCACTTATCCACCCGTCCCTCTAACTGACAAATTACGTTATGAGTTAGTGAACACGAGTAAACTAGGGGAACAATCTTACCCTCCTGACCCCATGGTCTCATATCACTTGACCTTACTACTTGATATTATCACCACACACCTGTCCACACCGAAGGTCATCCCTCATGAAGTGGAAGGAGAAGTGGCGGCACTCCCTTCCTTTCACGTGACCTCTTATAGTACCGCACAAAAGCATCCTTCGCATGAAGTGGATTTGGTACACCCAAACAGATGAAACTGCTGTCAAGTGGAGTGCGAAGGAGTGGTGGAGGAAGGAGTTGGTCCTCGGTCCGATCAATGGTGCTGGTGAGTGATGGTGCAGTTGGGATAATCGTTGTGGAATGTGCAAGTGCTTGATGCGACAGTACAATTCACGATGCAGAAGTGGCACACGAGTGGGTATGGGAGGAGTAGTGGATGGGAGTGGGGTAGACTGGTGCAGAGCATCTCATGCATGTGGAAAGGAGACGCATTCGTAATTAGTAGAGAATGAGGGGGAGGGGTGATGAATGTTTGGTGGATGATTGACGTGTGTGTGAGGTGTATGTGTACCTCTGTTTCCACCCCTGTCAGGATGTCAGGATATGATGTGACAGTTTGGCTGGTGGTGAGTAAGCAGGAGTGTGAGGTAGTTCATCACCTAGCTGACTGATTGGTGAGGAGAGAATTCTTCTGACTGTCGTATTTGAGGTTGGGCGGTGGGGAGGAATAAGGCATGAATGCAGTGGTTGCGCACAGTCCATTGGGAGGTGCTGGTGGTGGTGAATGAGAAAGTGCAGAGGATTGTGGAAGAGAGTGTAAATTAGTAGACTTGATGAGCGGAGAGGAGTCGAAAGGAGGTGAGTGGTTTGAGGATGAGAGTGGTGGTGTGGCTAAATCAAACGGTGAGGGGAGCGGTGCATTGGAAAGCGGAGTGGGTATTTGTGGCAGAAGTGTCGCTTTGATGAAGGCGTTGAAAGAGAGAAGGGAGGAGGAGGAGGAGGAGGAGGAGTAAAGTCAGGAATGGACCACCGCAGTCGGGAGAGTTTTTGAGCGAGGTAGAGTCGAGAGGAGGAGGAGGAGGAGGAGGAGGAGCGGAGCAGAAGATGCGACGGGAGAGGAGGGCTGGGAAGGTGGAAGGGAAGGTGGGGTGGGGGAGGGTGGAGGAAGAGGATGTGTTGGATGGTTATCTGGACACATTCAGTGAAGCGACGAGAATCAATCATATTTTACAGTAAAGCAGGTGAAGGAATGTGTCAGCTGCTAAAGAATGGATGGAATTTTTGACGTAAACAACTAGTTTCTTGACCAAGTCTACCTTTACTTGATCTGCCTGTCGCGCACATTTTATTGATTAGAGGTCATTGCCTCGGAAATTTTCATATCCCATTTCTACTTTTTTATTGTTGACGCACCTCACCACCATAAAGCTTTTTTCTTTACTCGCTAAAAAAAGAGAATTATCAAATTTACCAGCCTCCCAAGTAAACGTTGTGAGTCACCACCAAGTCAAATATTTGCTTTTTCCTCATCTCTTCTCCTCCCAGTCCCGTCACCTCGACAATTTTTTCACAGAAGAAAAAAAAATTTATTCCTTTTTCCTCAACCTCCTATTCTCCCACTTCTTCTGCTAATGATGGTGTTGGTGTTGTTGGTGCGTCTGCCAGGATCGGATGCGTCTAAGGAAGGGACAATGTACTAGCATTCACTAAGCCCCGCATCACAGCTCTCACCATCACAAGTTGCCTTTACTTAACAAGAAAAGGGAATGTTCATATGACGTGCCTCCTTTGATGTACACCACCTTATCTAATATGACCTAGTCGAATACGGTGGTTTGTAGAATCAGAACACGGACATGTTAACTCGAAACCAGTGATCCTCTCTACGAGCCGACAACTAGGCAACGTGACGATGTGATTGATCGGTGGACCACCTTATCGCGGACATGTGGTTTCCTGTATCCTCTCCCGTGCCCGCACAGGTCTGATGATATCGGAAGAATTATGTGCACGGTGTAATGGTAGTCTGTTTCTCCTTACAAATTTTATTTTTTGCCTCTGACAGACCCGAACAAATATTTGAACGTGTAGAAAGACCCACTTTTTTGGCAAACGAAACGACTTTATCACAATAGTTTTCCTGTCAATCCATTGGATCAATTTAGTCCACGAGGAATTCTACAACTTCACATATCAGTTCTCATCCACAAGGTCACTCGTCGAGGCCTGTAAGTTCTTTGGCTACCTTAATGACGATAACGAATGGAGTGGATAGATATGAGATCATCAGGGAAGGTATTGGCTCCATCTTTGTGCGATTCATTGCAATGGCGTTCATGCAATCTGAAGTTTCATCAAATGTGTTGACGGAGGCGACAAGTGGGAGGAGGAGGAGGAGGAGGAAAAACTCCAGCCCACTTAAGAGGCTTTTATCCAGCCTAGACTACTGGCATGTCCGTCTCATGCTTAAAATTAAGCATTTAGTCCAAATTCAGTTTTTTATCATCCTTAACTAACTACAGGTTCTCTTACATATTTTGCGTCATCTCTTCCTTTTTAAAAATATCCAAGAGGCTCATTTTGGAGCTGGATATGATCGGTATGCCAAAAGAGGAGTAAAAGGACTCATGAATAATTTAAGTCTGTGTGATTGCAAATATTCAATTCCTCCTGCTCACATCGCATACAGGTTGTTTTCTGAGACTTAAGTCGTCTTTTTTAAGCAATAAACTACAAAGTCGTACACCCGTCACCGACTCAATTCCCAAGCTCGTGGTCTCCCCACGTAGCAATCATCATAAAGAATGTGTGGTATTTCTAGAATCGAATAAAGCACGGGAGAGATTCTATTGCTCCATTACTCCTGAATAACGTTGATATTGACTAGGCATCTACTTTCCAGTCTCTGCCCCATTTAACGAGGAGGCACAATTTGGCTTCGGTCTCGTCTGTGTTCCCTAAACGTCTTATTCCTTGAAGAAAACAATTTGGCTCCAGCAATCTCGGAATTAAAGTGCGCATCTCTATTTGGGCATAATTGGTGGTAGGAGATGTGAGGTCTTTACCTCAGTCAATTTATTCGATTAGGTCTTTTTTCTTTTTTGATTAACCCACTCCAATCGGCTATTTTACAAGCCATTGTTTTTCTGCATGTTTGCTAGTTGCGTCATATCGAGTGGATAAAGATCATTTAACTAATGTAAGGCGACTTAGAGTCGATTGTGCCTTTTACTTATTGAGTGCTACTTTTTTCGCCATGGCCTTGCCTTCTTATTCCACTATTAAATCTCATTGGTCCGTGGGGACCAATTAAATTGATGGTGGTGGTCAAAAATCGATACCGTAGGATGACCTCAAATTCCAGACTCGAAATCATGGTAATAGTAAAAAAAAATATAGGGCGTAACTCTCTCCCCCTTCGTCAAAAGGTTACATTTCGAAATGCCCATATTCTCACAAAATAACTAATCAAAATGACATCTATAGGCACTGATGTCTACAACCTGTCCAAACTGACTTTTTAAGATACGGACATTCAACTAAACAGGCTGAGTCACCTTCTGAGGGTATTTTGTTTCACCAAACCAGTAAAAATTTATTATTTTTTTCATTTTAAGGAGATGTGGGAATGCGTTTTGATGTCTAAACTGCTATTGCCACTGCCTCTCAGACATAGTGGCTGTCAGACGATGGAAAAAATAGGTAGTTTTTCATCCAACCCAATAGCATCTCCCCTTACGAAAACATATTACTCTTCTGCATTCCACCAAGCCGGGGCTAGACGCCTTAGCTACGGCGGTGCATTTGGAGGGAGACTAAACGTCGGACGGGGATAGAGGTACAGGCGAGTCGAGACGAGAGCTTGAGATTACTCATAACACGGCTTGGGCGTTTGATTTAGTCTGAGAGGGAAGGACATGGACGGCTAGTACATCAAAAGCAGTTGAACAGACAGACGGTATATTTTCCGGAAAAAAAAACACGATTCTGTCTCGTTAATCGAAGGCGTGAGCAATGCACCATAGAAGGTTGAGTTTTTAGGGCCAGACAATGATTTGAAGACTTAAATAAGTAGGGGAAAAGTATTTATACACCATCGACTAGGGGGATAAAAAGACGCGAGAGGGACGAATGCGGGATGGTGAGATGCGGGACCAATGGATGGATGGGTGGGTGGATGCATGGGTGGATACCTGATGAATGCGTTGGGAGTGGAAGGATGTACAGATTCCGGGGTGGATAGACGGGTGGTTGATTGGATGAATGGACACTTGATGAATGAATAGGAAAAAATGAATGATAGGGTGGAAGGGTGAACATGGAATCAATGAATGGATGGGTAGATAAATGGGTGCTTGATGAATGGGTAAGGGATGGAAGGGTGAATGGACAGGTGGAGCTGAGGTAAATGGAAGCACAAAAATGGATTTTAGAATTTGGTATAAAAATAAATGAGTGAATTAAGGCATTAACATTTAAGGAAACCAGACTAAACAATTTAATATTTGGGTTCGTGGGGCATCCACTGCAGCAAAAGTCATTTTACCGCAAATCTTCAACAATTCCTTAAAGACCAAAGTCTTGTGAACAAATGTTTTCGCCCACATGGCCACGAAAAAGTAGCATAAATTGAAAAAAACTCAACTCAAGCGGGCAACATTGCCTCTCCTCTAATCTGCTTTGCTACGAGGCAGGGGAAGATTACAGGACCGGCATAAACTTCAGCAACAAAGCTTCACACTTTGAAGGTCAACTCATTCCTAACTTGATTACTCACAGACTACGTGCGGAACGAATTCACGTCATCCTATCTCATCAGGTCTCCAACAGTCCAGGAGAACTTCTTCATTTCGTCCAAAGCACCCTTCCATTGTCGAAGCTATTTTGGAAGGGAAGCTCCTAGTGTTGGTAGAACACCCAGCCGCAAACCTGTTGAAGGAGAGAAGAACCAAAACCATATCATTGCGGAAATTCAAAATGTCAATGCGAGAGTGAAGAAACCATACCCGCCTTTTGTTTTTTGGGGAGAAGAAAATGATAAAGACGTGTTTATCAATCCTCCCGAGCCGGGTGGTGCAGGAAGCGCCTTCTGGAGTTGTCCAAAATAACAGGACAATCTATAATCCCTGAAGGTCACCTGTCACACTGGATCAGCTGATCTCAGCGTGTGGAGGAGTTGTAGCGAGCATCGTCTTCTCCACCGTCCCAATGCAGCCCGAATCTGAGGCGAGCCCTTTCTTTCCTTCTAAGGTTCCGAGAGCACACGATGCCACGATTTTTGTGTCCTGAATCCACCTGACCGTGCCAATTAACTGGTCTGTGGTAAGTTAGTTGACATGGCAATGCTTGATGAGGTGTGGAAGGGTCATGGTTGCAAAAGATGGACATCAGTGTTTGGGGGTTGGAGCATTATATCGTGGCATCACACACGTCTTCCATCTGCTCTAGTAGTCCTCCTCCTTTCTCGAGGAGAGACATCTAGATGTGGAGAGCGCATTTGAGAGAAGGGTGGCCTGTGTCTACGGGCACTCTCTTCACCAGTAGATAACCAGCCCCGAACGGAGGGATGGAATAGCGGGCGACTGTAAAGTGAATGGGAGTTGAGTGCGTCGAGTTGAAGGGGCCGCATAAGGATGCCAGATGGCTGGATGGGAAATGGGCGTACTTGGCGGGAGTAAGTAGTGAGTGAATGGATCTCTGGTGGCATGGCACTTAATTTGATGACCTCTGCATCTCGCCAGCGGAAGCAGGGGCGAGAGGAGGCGTTAGCACAGAAGTGAGGGACGAGAGAATGAGGGAGATCGTAATTGACTCAAGAGTGTAGTCTTGACCTCCGCAATGTTCTCCCAACTAAGCAGTTCAAATAGTTGCCTTCCTGCAACCTCAGCGTCTCGAAAAGGACGGCAGTGAAGAAACTCACTATTGTATTTCAGCATCCTCTCTCAGGAACTCCCACGAGGTTGGAGGGATGGTGAAAAGTTGAGAGGAACTGTTCCACCTCTAGAGTGATGACATCGCCTAGGTAAGCTGCAGGATGATGGGTGGACGATGGGTGCAGGCTGCAAACTTCCCTTCGTACCGACGGTATTAACTACAAAATATTTTCCCCTTTCATTTTGCATTCTTTCTCTTGTGAATCGCATGGAGGGGAGGTTACAAACCACAGGCGACGACATCATGTCAGGATGACTAATCTCCTCCCCAAAAGGCAATCCGCCCTTCCGAATGCATGATTTTCCCAATGCCGTTGCCATGACGGAAGTAGTGTTAGAGATGTTCCAACTCACCAAATCAACCAATGCATGTGTCGCACAGTCATCCGTGTGACGCATGGATAAATGCACTCTCGAATCGCACAATCCTGTCGTCAACCTGTGCAACGGCCAACTTGTCAAGCCCCGACTACATCGTGGTTCCCAGGACTGAGCTCGCTCTTACCCATTCAACGACTCGTCCATCTTCCCTCATTCCCTACCCGTGCGTGTGACGAACTGGTCACAGCTCAGAGGGCGAGTGGAGAAGAGGGAGGAGGAGAGTGAGGGAGAAGCATGAGTGGAGCACGAGGTCCACACTAATTGTTTATTTATGCATATCAGTGTAAAAAAAGGTCTCATGGGGAGGAATGCATTATTCTTCTATCGCAAAATGGAAGAGCCGAGCTAATGGAGTGTAGTGCAGTGTGACTGTGAAAACACATTACCCTTTGGCCAAATTGACGGCATATATTTGTGTGTAGACTCGAAAAGGAGAAAAGGTGTGGGAAGATGAACAACTCCACTTCCTAGTTGGTCCTCTTTGATGGAAGATGATAGAAGGCACCTTCACAGTTCGGTTTTGGTTAGAGTAACTAGTAAGGCGGTAGATGAACCAACACCCGGATTTAAAAATGTGGATATTCTACACTACTCGACCTCACTCCATGCGCGATACTCTGTCTTTTTTATCGAGCGTATGAGTCAATTCTTGCCTGCGCTTGCGAACCCACCAATGGAGATTGAATGTGACGACCTTGAAATGGGGTCAAAGAAAACCGCTAACTGAGGGCTTACCTGTAGGTCAAGGAGTGTCGTATTACATAGACACTTGGTCAAATTCAAGATGCTAATCCAACCAAAGTGTTGTTGAGCAAAGTAACCTCATACATCCCTTTTTCCAGGCCAATAACAAGATGGTAGTTGAAAACTGGTTTGTGTTAAATCTAATCCTGTGAATTGTTTGCTCAGTTTAAACAATGTTGCAAGTTCTTTGTTCTAGGTAGGAAGTACTAGTCAAAAGAAATTGTTTTCTAGACAGTGGCCATGGAAAAAACTGCACAGCAAAGCCATGGCATCTTGATGCTGTTGTCAAAAAATCATTCCAGTACACCATGATGGGTTTGAAAGAAAAATTGGTCTCGTGACAGTTAAATCGTCCGACCCTGGACATGGAATGGGCAATGATAATGACCAATCTTGTGAAAAGTTAGGTGGTGAAAGGGGACCAGAAGACAAGAGAGCTAAAAAACGTATGCTATGACAGTTCTGACAAATGAATGGTTGAACAGATGGTGTTTTCCTTGTGCCCTTCTCCCTCTTCTCCCTATTTGACAGCCAAGACAGACTCAACTCCTAGCGAAACGCCAGTAAGGGACTATCGTCTTGATGATTATTAGTGTGACCCTAGCAACGCGCCTTTGCCAACAACAACTTGAAATTGATTGGTTGAGATATGTTAGAGATGTCCGCGTTGATCGGGGCTTCCTTCAATGCTGGAGATGGGGAAGGGGGGGGGGAAGAGAGGAGGGATGAGGTCTTTAGAATTCACAATCCGTTGTGAACTTCCCACAGATTCATATGTCTTTAAATGCCCTTCCTCGTTACTCGAAGTTATCCACCTCTACTTATTTAAAGCTCTTTTTTCCACACTTTCCTTGGAGGTCCCATCAGTACATCATCGATCCATCCCTCTATTTATCTTACCTCGTCCACTCAATCACCTTCCATCCATAAATCCTTTAACCCGTCCTGAAATTTTACCTACTTACCTATCTATTTGATCCATCCATCCCGATCTACTTCGTCCGAGACAGAGGTAAAACGTATTTCTTCGCGCACACAATCGACGCAATGGCTAGGTTGTACGGTGAAAATAGACTACAATGTTCCCAACATGCCACTTAGCTCCCTCACTCCCGTCCTCCCTCCAGTCCACCGCCTCTTCGTCTGTCCTATTTTGATCTTCGTCTACGACGCACTCCCAGCTGCTGTTTGCTAATACACACGTTCCCCTGCGCTGCATTGGACAACCACAAAAGCCGTAGACGTTTGTGAGAGATAACTACAAAATAAAAAATACCCATCCACTTTTGTCGAGGCAAGACATTCCTTTGAGACGGCATAAAATAAGGTGTCCCATCATTACCAGCCAAAATCTACCCATTGAACATTAATTTTCTCCCATTTCGTCCCCCACCTACTAGTCCCTGTCTGTCAAGGCATGGTCAGACAGGCAGACAAAATATTGGAGGGTTGGGAAAACACCAACCTTTGTCTTTGCTGTAGCTTTGGTAGTTGGGGAGGGGACTTGAGTTCAAAGGAGGTAAAACTGTTGTTTTTCTTCCGCCATCAGCAGAGAGGATGAGTCAGAGGCCTGCATTGGGACTTGTTTATTTAGGTCTAAAAATGTTACTTGACAAATGCGACTAGAAGTCTATTTACTATGGGTGTAGAGAAAAGCTGACAGGCCAATGCCACTGAAGGTTCAAGCTATCGAGCCGGGGGAGATAGGTAGGGTCTGCGTAATCAGAAAGCGGTATTTCCAAGTCACTATGTCCGAAACCTTCGTTTGGTGATTAATTATCAGTTGTTGGAGAGAAAGAAAGAGAGGGAGGGAGCTGACTCCCCTTTCCAAGTACATACATGCCAACGGAGGCGAATTTGTGCGTCCGTCATGGACACGCACGTACACACACACACACCTCTCGCCCACCACATCCAGCAAATGACAGACGGCTGTTCTTTCCACTTTAGTGCAATTTGTGCATAATCTTTGTAACCACTTTCACCCCTAGGAGTGACACCTCTTGCACTAAAGGCCTTCACTGCGTCCAACGTGGACACCTTAACTTACGCCTTAGCCATTAAAAAGATCAGCCTACTTCTTGCATCCCCTTACTTCATCGTCTTCCGTTTCCGCTGGCCAATCAACCTTCTCCTATATCATCCATCTTTTCCTCCTATAGTTATTCAACCAGCGATACAATTTGACAATCCACATAATGTTTTCCACCACCCAGTCATCACGTATCTCCAATCATTTTTTCCATCCATATTCTTGTCAACGAAACCCCGTCATCTACTTGTCGTTTGGGGAAGGTTGCCATCCTGTAGGAATAAAGAAGAAGAAAATAAATGAATGTTTTTAATGATTTGTTACTGTTTTTCTCCACATTACTTTTGCTACAATGTTTCTCGAGGTGGTTTGGGCCTCTGGTTCTAGCATGATTCAGCCGAAATTGGCTGTCCACAAAGTGGACCTCTCGATGCCTTGCATCTGGACAGTTTTCCTGCGCACACTCCAACACATGTTTTTTTGCGCGCGAATAAAGTGTGTTTTGTGCGATGAGAAAAAAAACAGGATAAACTACTAATTTTTCATTATTATTTGCCTTCTGCCATCGGAGGGGACATAACCAATTTTCGTGCCCCTAAAGGCTGTCAAATGGAGTTAATTGGTCCACTAATAATATTTAGTTCAGTCACAGGCACTTGATTGGTCAATTATTGACTGGTAAATAGGTAAAAATTGCGAATTTTCTCAAAAAAATTCAATCATATGTCTAGAAAAAAATTGCGATAAGTTTTGCGACTTTAAGATCTCTGTTTCTATTAGATTAGCTAATTAACCTTCTGCCCGCAGGGGACTACTCATTTTTGAGAAGTGTTTGGTGACCTCGCATCTGATTGGGCACCTTTTTGCATTTTGATTGGCCAATGCAACTTCCCACTATTATAAGAGTGGGTACTCACAAACACCTCACTATGATTGGTCCATTTTCTACGACGAAATAAACTGTTATATGCTTAGCTGTTTTTCACTTTAAGCACTATAATTAACAAAAGGGAAAAACTTTCCTCTTCCCTTTTGAATAGCTTTTAAAAAATATTTACGATACTAATAAAACCAAGAAAGATATTTAGCCTATCAATTGCTTTGATCACAAAACATCCGTATTAAGCTTTGAAAAAGAAAAAAAGTTTAAAAGGAGTTTTTTGTAAGAAACTCTGAAAACATATTCTATATTTAAACATCGTTACAATTTTTGCAGGAAGAATAAAAAACCAAAAAAAAATTACAGCAGTGACCTTTGGTGATTGGTCTTCATCTCGGGATTAGTTTATAACCCTTAAAATTCGTTCCTTAACTGATCCAATTTATTTGTTGATACTTAACAAGGATGCTCCAGCTAAGCTGCTATGGAAGTGTTGAAATTCGCTCCCCGTTTTTTACGCTTTACTGAGATGCAGATTATGAATTAATAGGTCGGCAAGTGGTGTGATTTACGAGTGTAATTAATTACCATGGATTGGCTGGGATTAAAAATGCGTGCAAAATTCATAAGGTTTGGGGATTTTCTTCCGAAGACTTTAATTTTAGGCTGCAATTCGCTAACTTGTGAGCTAAGAATGGATAAGGACATGAGTGCTTCACTGACAAGTTTTCGATTTGCTTTAACTTTGTCATTTTAACCATGTTATTGGAATAAATAAGTAAAAATACTCGATTACGCTTTCGATAGGACATTTTAGTTAACTGTTAATTTCCTCCAAAAGCTGACTACCTTCCTGTCTAGTCAATGGCCCAGTTGGTTTAAAAGCCTCTTTAATGGAGTGTAATTCTGCTTCCCTTTCCGCCATCTCCTCTACCCCTCCCTCCCTTCCACGCCTCCCCACTATCCACCTCGTCCTCATCGCTGTCACTGTCGTCACCCTTACTCATCCCTCTTCCCTTTCCTGTCACTAGATTATAGTTCATTTTTGGACAAATTTAATTTCTGGACAAAAATACAGCACTATGGCGAAGTGATTCATCCCCCGCCACAATCTCATCCAATACTCCCCCTTCCTCTTCCCTCTTCTTTCTTCTTCAAACACTATCCCATGTCGACGCAACTGCAATGAACAAAGGCGCCTCGTCGACTCACTTGTCGCCTCAATCAACACACGTGATGAAACTCCAGAATACAAGAAGACCAGTGCAATGAACGAGTCGCACAAAGATGGAGCCAATACCTTCGCTGACGATCTTCTTCTCGACGAGTGGCCTTATAAGTGAGGCGGGATTTGAGACGATGTGAAGTTCATTGTGGAACACTTCCACAAGATGGACACAGTTGCAACAAATCCTTGTCGTTTACAAAAAAGTGCGTCTTTTCACACCCGCGAATGTCTATTTGTGTCTATCAGAGGTGAGGAAGAAATTGTAGTGAGAAGCAGGCTTACGTCACACCATCCACACGATTTTTCCGTTGTTATCAGGCCTGCAATAGCATGGAAGAGGATGTAGGAGACCATATGTCCGTGGTAAGGTGGGCCACCGGTCAGCCACATCTTCACCTTGCCTAGTTGTCGGCTAGATGATAGCATCACTGGTTTCGAGTTGACATGCCCGTGTCCTGATTCTACAACCCACTGCATTCGACCAGGTCAAATTAGATAGGGTGATGCACATCAAAGGAGGCGCGCCATGTGAATATTTCCCTTACTTGACAGGTAAAGGCAACTTATGATGGCGAGAACTGTGTTAGGTAGACCGGATCCTACTAGCCCCACCAACAACACCAGTACCATCACCAGCAGAAGAAGTCGGAGAATAGGAGGTCGAGGAAGAAGGAATAAATAATTTTTTTCCCGTAGAAAAAGTCGAGGTGACGCGACTGGGGGGAGAGGAGATGAGAAAAAGGCGAACATTTGACTTGGTGACTCACTGCGTTTGGTTGAGAGGTTGGCAAACTGAATAACCCTCGTTTTTAGCGATTACACAGCAAAACTTTGAACTTCCGGGATGTAAAGTCGTCAGTGGCGGAGGTGCGTTGAAAATGGGACGTAAAAAACCCCAAGGTCGATGGTTTTGAAGTCAGCAACCCCGAGTCAGTAACTCGATTGAGCGGATTTACGCATCAAAGAGGCCAAGTGAAGGCAAGGCAGAGGTAACCTTTGAAATTCTTCTAACGAGCGTTTTAATAGGGTGAAATTGAAACTAAACCATGGTCCTGATGATCAGCCCTCCATCCACTAAACCAATCTACCACTCCACTAGTCGTCCAATCAACCATCTATCAAACTCTAACTTCTCCATTGAACCACCCGCCCAATCTATTAACCAAGCAACTTGACAGCCTATCCGAAAACTCGATCATAAAACCAACCTATGATCCTCTTTAAACATCTACGTTACTTTGGAACCGTTTACCTACTCGACAACTCATACACTCCTCTCCTCCAGAGATATAACGAGCAGTCTCTTCAAGCACCCGACCACAAGCACACTTCGCCACGTGTCTGTGGACTCGACTGGTTGTGTACTCATTAACATATTCTACCAGACAAGAAATTGCCACCTTGTCTCTTCACCAATTGAGCCAATCGATCATACATCCGAGCACCCATCTAATTAGTAACCCTCGAGGCGCCCACTTGGACGACCATTAACAGAACCGCTCGAATTTCTACAAAACTGGTTTCGAACCGCCTCTGAATTCGGGTAAAGAGCTATGAAGATCACCACACCGTTAAAGTGGACCGGGATGAAGAATACTGGTATGTATGTATTACTTTCACTAATAACATCAGTAGTATTTGTCGTAATGGGATCAAAAGTGTCTTTAATGGGGAGGGTCAGAGGGGAGCGCGTGCAGAAGTCCTGCGCACACGCACGCATACACACACACACACACAACGAAGAAAAATGCGATTCTCAGACAAGAAATAAATAATTGCCTTGTTATTCTATGTACATATGGGCGCTTCTTTTTATCCTTTATTTATTATTTATGGGTGGGTGGGCTCGTTGGCAAGAGGAGGGAGAGACAAAGTAGAAGTAGTAGTAGTAGACCCTGATGATGATAATGTGAGGCGATGAAGTAAAGACGTACCTACAAGAAGGAAGTGAAAAGTAAGTTAAAAAATTGACAGAATGACTCAAGTCACTACAGTTCCATGTCACCTTACGCGCAAGTGCGCACGTGCGCGTAACATGACTCACTTTCCCAGGTTAACCAATGAAAAGGCAGCTGTGACCATGTGCATGGAAATGCATGCACGCACGCACGTACGCACAAATGATTCACTAGCCACGATTGGCGGGGGGAGGGACGGATGGCGCGTGCGCACACGGCCTATTGGGTGAGTCAACAGACACACGCGCATACGTCCGCACGAATGTAGTGAATGCAGCCATTTATTATCGTTCTGCTACTGGTGCTGCTATTGCAACAACAACAACAACAAATGGCGAACGCCGAAACGAATGAACGCATACACACACGCACAGAGGGGCACATACGCGCGCAGAAATAATTTATGAACGTCAGAACGGCCCGTGCGTGGAAAGGAAGAAAGGGAGGAAAGAGGGGAGAAAAAAGTGACAGACGACCTTGAAGCAGGGCGAGAGGGAAAGGAGGCAGGGTATTTGGGTGGAGGAGGAGAAGGCAAAAAAAGCCAAGTCGACAAGACAGAGAGCGCACCACCACCCCCCACCATGGACCCTCCACTTGGCTCGTTTTGTGAGGCACTCTCCACGACCTAATGCCCAGGGGTGGTCGATTTAAGGCGAATTTGCAGTTGTGAACCAACTGTCGGGGTAATATGAGGGGCGTTAGCCATCCATATCTTCAATTTCTCCTTCATATCGTCGGTCATCGCAAACGGACGCGCAAAGTGACCTCCAGGGAGCAAACCAGTTGAAAATTCTCACCTCCTAGCGCTATTCAGCAGCACCATGATGAATAGTCGCAATAGCACTTTTTTCTCATAAGCCAAACGATGGGTAAACACCTGGAGGGCGAACAAGCATGATGGTGAGAAAATTTAGACTTTGGGTGTGGGCTGGGTGAAGGGAGGAGTGAAATTAAACGCGACCTCGATGTATGACAAGAATTAGTGTCAATCATCAGGACGCGGGATGAAGTGACCAGAAAGTGGGTTCCCATGACAAGTGAATTTGGAGGAGCAAACAGAAGTGAGGCCTGTTGGAAGTTCCGTCAGATCCACTCTAGTACTCACAGAGACAGTCAATCGTCGAACGAAATGAGGACTCGCCTGAATATTCCATGCGCTGCCTCGGTTACCGGTTGAATCGAGCATTCGTCGACGCATGCCTACCCGCTGTTCAATTCACCATCAAATCACTCAAATAAACAGTCGTTCAACCGTACCTCCATCCATCCACTCATTGAACAACTTGGCGATCCGTTAAGGCACTTATTGAACCGATCCACCCATCCATTAGACGAGTGGAACAACTCGTCTGCTTAGCTATCCAAACGCATCCATGCATCCGTCTACCCAACTGATCAAACCAATCACCTCCTCCTGGACGAAATCCACCGAACCATTAAGAAAGTACCATCTATTGCGTTGTTTATGCAGTAAACATGCAAGAACGAACGAACAAGCACACACACACACACACACACTCATCTACATGGAATGACATTAACAGTGCCATTTAGTCTACACGCGCATGTGCGCACGTGCTCGTATGCATGGCCCATCCAATTGGTGCGGGCCGCCTACACACACAGGCACACACGCACAGCACAGATTAAGATTAGTGACAAGGCAGGTTGAACATTAATCATTATGGAGGTAATGCCTACTCTCTCTATCCCTCTCTCCTCTGGGCTTTGTTGCCCTAGTGATGTCTCGAGGTCCCTGGGTCTTCAGAGTGCCGGCTTCTAGCTGGTTCTTTGGCTATAATCCATCATTGAAGAAATGATCCAAAATGGAATGATCCCACCCATCGGAGGGAGTCTCATGCAAAAACATGAACACCCTCACAACTCGGAAGTGGCCAATGAAACATGATCGTGTACCATTTAAGGTAGATACCTTAACAACCCTAGCCTCTTTTTTGAGGGGAAAAACAGTTATCAAGGAAGATGGCAAAGCAAAATCAAGCGGTTCTGCACATAAGCGCTGGTGGTTAGTGAACCCAACTGTTTGCCTTGATAAGCAGACGACAAAGCTAGACATCAATAAACAAAGGGGGCTGAAGGTGCGTTGTAAAGCAGAATAAAGCGATTGGCCATTCTTGCCAAAAAAAGCAGCCCTAATGCGTGTCTGGGCCAGGCACCGAGACGTTATTTTTTTTCACGTGAAGCCTCACACAAAAGAGCGCTTCGTCTCATCTGGGTGAAGTAAGGGAACGGAAGAGGAAGTAGAGAACGGGAAAAGAGTGGTAGATGAGGGGAAAGATAGATGGAATGGGGAATAGAATCGAGGAGAGCCTGAATGTAAGCGGAGATGGATGGAATGGATCCATGCATTCGTAAACGGAAAGATAGATGAAAAGTCACCCAACATGAATAAGCAATCGAGTAATGAGGAGAATGAATGATTTCACCGACGTGTAAATAGACTTGACAGGGGTAGACAAACTTCCGACCTACTCTTTCACAGAATATTTCACGCCAGCTGGGGAAAAGATGGGACGACAAAAGCAGCAAATTTCAGGTTTCTACCATAAAGGGGAAAAAACAGTCTAGGGACTAGACAAACTTAACGACACTAGTTGACCATCTTCGGCTGACAATTTTGACAGGCGAAGAATGCAACAGATGGTCGAGTTCCTCTTGATGTGTTGTGATGACGGCTTCAGTGTTGCTGAGAAAAAAGCTACTTCGACTCATGGTCCTTGTTTCACTGAAGTGGAGTGGTCTAGGTGATCGGAAGACTGAACCATAGAGGAGACGCAAGGTGGAAAGCCACCTCAGCCCTAGCATACCATTTCAGAGGCAGATCCCATGGTTCCAACGCCTTCGAGATTAACTCAAACATTGTGGACGCCTTCCCGAACAATATTTAACATGGAGGTAAAGACGGGAGACTGGTCGACTGCTGCAGTTCAGCTGACCCAGTCAACCACTTTTCGAAACGGGGTGAGAAAAAAAAAACGCATAATTACCTCCCAACGCCAAGTCATATCAATTGTACAGACAGATTCAGCAGACAGGATTAGGGATTCAAATGTCACTCAACCACTCCTCCATCACGTTCTCCAAGCCATCCATCAAAAAGTTCCAGCCAAGGGTCATCCATACTAACGGGTGGAAAGGAGGATTGAGGTCAGAATAGAGCACCAAGAAGGCATTAGGTAGTCGATAGGGTCTTAAAACTTGCAACAGTATCCCGGTGCTACCTTTCCCCCTACTTTCGTGATACATCGAATGAATTTAATTTGAGCCTGTCTGATTGACATAGCTCAAGTCCAGTCCTTGGTTAGAGGCAGGTGTCACTCAAAGCCAAAGGCATCAGAGTTGGGGAGACCCTTTGAAGGGTAACGCGTGCCAATTACAACTTGACGTGAATGGTGAAGCACACTTTACTAAATGGGGAAAATTGCGTGGAGTAATTCATGGTTTTAAAGACTGTCAAATTTGCTACTCTTCTTCTTCACTTCTGTCACCTAGGTCATAAAAACACGTCACGCTGACTGACAGATTGACACTTGATGAGAAGCCGTTTCGTGAAGTCAATCAACGTACTGATTGGCTACCGTCAAGCGACTCACTCACTATCCACACTCAACACGTCTAAGGTACAGGAATCATTTCATTGCTAGGAGATGTGGGCCCGCTTTGTCTGCCTCTGTGTGTGTGCGTGTGGTAGAACTCAGAAGTGAGACAAATTCTCACCTTTCAAGACAATGTGGGACTTCACAGAGCGTAAAACTCACCCGTGAGACTGCCTACGCACGAGGCAAGGAGGGAGAGAGGTAACGTCCCATCCCCGTATTCCCTTGGTGATACTTTCCCAAGCGGCCTCACATGCGAAATAGAGTAGACAGTTGGGAAATAAAAGCGGGGAATAATGGATATTGTCAGGTTCGGTTGCTTGCTTCTAACGATAAAATCTGTGAAATGTGATGGAGAATTCGCACTGCAAACTGACCTTGCATACAGAGACGAAATTATTTGACAATTTGGGGGGAGAGGGGGACAAACAAGCACCATGTGTCACAAGCGCGGTTAATGAGGTCATTAGCGAACCCAATGGAGATGAATGGCTCTAGGAAACGCGCTTACTGTGGAAAATCAGCCAGCCCCAAGCAATTCCCAGAAGACTAGTCTCTCTCGTGAGGGAGGAATGAGTCCCCACAAAATCTACCTCAGATTTGGAAGTCCACCTGGAGGACACGTTGGACCAACTGGTGGAAGGAAGAAGTGAGGAATAAGTGGGCATACGTGGATTGATGAGGAACAGAGTAAGGTGGATCCTAGCCTTAATAGGAGGAAAGGTCAGTTGAGGCAACCAGGTGAATGAGATGAATGGAGGGATAGATGGCCAGATCGATGAACTCATGGATGGAGGTAAAAGAACACATGAAGAATAGAGCATCGTAACAATTGTCGGACCTCCTGCGGGATCCCCATTACATCCCTTCCCCAGGGTATCACCACAAATAACTCAGCAAGGATGAACTTACTCAAATAATGATGCAAACGACGAGATTGTCACGTTGGTAGGTTGTGGGACAGGAGTGACGGGTAGACTTAGAAGCTGACAAACATCTTCTCTTCTCATTGTAACGGAGTGTGTTCAAAATACCCCATTGTTTGTGAGGGTGGAGGCCAATTGAAACCACCGGCATGAGTTACCCCTCCAGGGTTTTCGGCATTCGTTGGGGCTCCCGATGGTTGACCTCTTGACCAGTTCGTTGATCCGCCCAATTCAGCCATCGACATCTTTCCACCATCCAACAGCGCCTGTTGCTGCTGTTGTGTACCTTTTACAGCTGGAAACCCACTACGGTTCTGCACCTGTCGATTTCCTTGAGCTGCTGCAGCCTGTTGGATGCCTTGAGATGTTGGAAGTGGTTGTGGAGGCGGAGGCGTACATCTACATATCCTCGCAAAGAAGACATGCCACGAATGAAGAGTCTTGGAGCTCCACACCCAGATCCCACTGGTTATACCCACAATTAGGGTCATGAGGTACTTAATCATAAAGAGCTCAAATGTCGGAGTGTCCATTTTATCGAAGATGTCACCTCCAGAAGTGGGGGAAACAGGCTCTGTATCGCCCAGAATCTGGTGCAACTGTGCAATACATTTAGAGGAGCCAGCAATTTTCCTCAAGTCAAAGTTTCGACAAACTTCGTTGGTATACCAAGTGAGCATCCATCTGTCCATCTTTTGCGACTCGTAGATGTAACAAGCGATAACAACAGCAGCAGGAAGAAGATAGAGCAGACTAAACACTCCGATTCGGAAGATTAGCTTCTCCAAGTCGTTAGTCTTTGATCCGCCCGTCTTGATGATAGTTCGAATTTTGAATAGAGAGACGAATCCAGCAATGAGGAAGCAGGCTCCCAAGAGAAGGGAGATGCAGAGAGGAGCAACAAGAAAGTATCGTACGATGGTTGGATCTGTCAAACCCGTGAAACAGACCCCAGAAAGGGGATCGCCATCAACTTTCCCCATAGCTAGGAGACAGATAGTCATAGCAGCAGGAATGGCCCATGCAGCGAAGTGGAGGTACTGAGCATTGCGAAAAATAGCCTCGTGAGCCCAGTGACAACGAGCTGCGAGGTACCAGGTGACGGTTAGAACGACCCACCAGATATGACCGGCCATGGAGAAGAAGTAGAGCATCATAAAAAGGATGGTGCAACCCTCAAATTTAGTACCCTGGGTGATGAGAAGTGGGTAGGAGGAAGAAAGAGGTTTGGAGGACAGGCTGGAGGCTGAGTCGAAGCTGGCAGGTGGAAAGGGTCCGGAACAAGAGATCTAAAGTGGAAGAGAAACGGGTTTTTACCGAACCTTCAATCAGGTATTTATTTACCCAACTGGCCACTCGACTTCCCAACCATGCATATAGTCAATTAGTTGACCCACCATCCACACACCCTTCTGCCCATTCAAGCATTTATCAATCTATCCCGTGATTCATTTGTCCAACAAACCATCTAATTCATTCATCAAGAAGATAGCCGCCCAGAGACCTATTTACGAGAGGACAGTAGGCCTGTCTAGACCATGGTTGGGATGCACAAATATGCTGTGGGAGTTTGGCCCCAGACTAAGGTGGTTTCCAAACTACGACGGCTGATTATATCGCGTCCTTGAACGAGACGAACGTAAACAAATGAAAAGGGATAAATGCGACTAGATTATCCTATTTATTCACAAGAGATAGTGCTCCAAATCAGTATGATCGTTCTGGATCACTACCCAGCCTCCAGTTCTACATCCAAAGATCAAGAGGTGGACTGATCCCACTGGAATACGCAAGATGGAGGTGACAGTATCGAAAGGCCTCTCTAGAGGCAAGTGAATGGCCAATCAAACCAAATTAGATTAACTTAGATAAGATTAAATTGTTGGAGAGGGAAATTGAATTACAAGATGAGGAACAAGTTCAGAAAGCAATTAAATTATCTGGCGCGACTTCAAGCCGCACTTCCCGATGGAATAAGGAACTTCTGCCCAAATCACTACCATCCAAGATCCAGTCTCGAGGCGGCAGACAAAAAAACGGGGAAATATTTGCCTGCCCATCCGTTTCACCAATTCATTCGTTTAAAGTGTTAATCTGACGTCCTGTTCACACCTTGAACAATACTTGCCTGTCAGTCTACCTACCCATTCATTCACCAGTCTACCGATGCGTGACCCACTCAAACTCCGTGTCAACCCCTAATACGGCCAAAAATTATTCAAAGGACTTCAAGCAATCTCCTTTGCCCATAGAGGGAGGCTAAATCCCACCTATTTAATCAGAATTCTTACTAGAGTCCGTGTGACAACGGCAGATGGTTTCTCTGCTAGTGCAAATGCCGGGCACAGTAAATTAGGACAACAGCTGGCGACTACTAAAGTCTGTCACCAGGGCAAGCCACTAACAAACGCTACGCAATAAGCGAAACCAATACAGAGAAAAAAACCAACCTTGTCACCCAGAGAAAGTCCAGTGATGTACGTAACAGCCACCATGAAGTAGCACATAGACAGGAAGATTATCGGCCTTTCCGGGTACTGGAATCGATTGATATCAATAAAAAACGTGAGAATGGTGAACAATGTCGATGCAGCACACAGTCCACTCCACAATCCGATCCACAATCGAGAAAACTTAATCCTTTTTGATTGACTAAAGAAGTGACGATTGCAGGGCATCCCACAGTTAGGAATGACCTGTTTACTATTTAGGCGAATTCGAAACTCAAAACTTGATGGAACCTAGAAACAAGAGTACGTTATAAAGGTGAGTAACTGAACAAACCCTCATTTCTTCTGGACATTCTAAAGTGGCTTCCACAGTCTCTTTTGTCTCTGGCTTATCCTCGGATACACAGAGACCATTCTCGGGAAAGTTCTCACACTGCATGCTAGCAGGCCACTAAAGCAAGCACATGGTGAGAAGAAAAAAACAATTACTTGAAAGCTGAACGACCGCATTATGGGTTCACAACGTTGCCGGTTTTGTTCACACAAAGAACGGCATGGAGGGAGGGGTTTATGCAACTGAGTACAAACAGGGAAGTAGAGGGAGCAGAGGAAGAGTTTTAAAGAGGGGCTACAAGGTATTTTTACAAGAGAGTTATATTGTGTGATGTCCTGACCAGCCTCCTCTTGTGAAGTGTGGCCCATGATATTGGGGAGAATGGTGGTATTGTAGGGCAAACCCTGACAAGCGGGGATACGAATGAGTTCACATTTTGAAGTCTCTGCGTAAGGATTCTCAGGTCCCCGTTGTATGTCTACACTAACAGAGAAATGCAAGAGAAGAGAGAGGACAAGCGCCGACGACACCATCTTTGCAGCGAAGTTAGCCGCAACCAAACGGACCGAGGCGTTATGCTTGAAGCGTTTTGCGCGTTTAAACAACCCGGGTAGGTCATTAAAATTTCAAGGTATTCATAAGTTATAAAGACATAAACGATAAAAACATTTGATGTAAACGAAAATGCACAAATCGCTTATGTCCCAAACCTAATTGAAAACCTAAGGAGAGTAAAATCAGATTGCGAACTTAAAATTTTCGTAACTGCAGGAAAATGCATAATTAAAAACCCGAGTTTACATATAAATGCACAGAAATAGTAGCATATCCATAGGTGCAGGGTGACAGAACAGCAAGGAGACTAGTGAAAGTCAGATAGTGTTTTATTTTATCCGCTTGAAACATGACAAACCAACTATATGCTCAAAACGAAGACAATGTGCAGGTGCAAAACAAGGATGGAAATTGTTTGCAAGTGAATTTGGTTCATTTAGCAGATTAATGGATAAAAATTTTTCCGAAACGCTGCATCTGGTGAGTCCTACAAATGGAATTAAAAAGGATAAACATGTGGTAGCATTGCTTGGCTAAAGGGAAATCGTATCCTCTGACTAATGTGAAGCGGCATTTGTCGTGACTCATTTGCAAAAAAGTAGTGTTGTGTTTTTGGACAGAACTTGCAAAATTAGGCCGGGACGCACTTTGATACTTGTTTTGTTACTAAAGTCTTGCTATTCTTACATAAATTCAAAGGAATAGCTGTACATCAGTCAGTTATCGGACATACAAGCTAGCCATTCAAAGCCCAGCAGCTTAAAGTATTTTTGCTTGGAAACTGCATGCAGCTGTATGCGATGTATATGTAGCATCCTTAGACTTCCTTCAGAGTAAAAGAAAGCATAGCATTAGGGTAGTATATATATTCTGGAAACAGAGGGTTTGGGGGCTGTTGGCGCGGTCCGGAGGCCGGCCAGCCGGCTAGTACAATATGGCCATCCAAATGACCGAAACTAGCAATTCGAACAAGCAAATTATTAAACATCTTCTCTCCTCTTTCTAGCGTCGTCCCCGACGCTCCCATTGGTCAGCCTCCCGTGTCAGCCATCATAACGTAATTAGTGCTGTGAGAAGCACCCACTAGCTAATGCGAGGCTATCGCAAAACCCTGGGCAAATGGGGCGGTTAGGTCTCAGAGGGACAAAATGCATGTGATCCATGTGTGCAAAGCATAAAACGATGCTATAGAATGGCGTCCTGCACATTCTACATCTGTAGATACGCATTTTGACGAAGATAGGCAAGTTGCCCAATAACGGGAGAGAGAGCTTGCGAAGAATGCTTGACTACAGCGCCGCTGATCCCTCTTGGCAGTTCTAATGGACTTGCAGTTCACGGCTAGTGTCACATTGTTTGTTAATAGCTTCCTCCCTACCATAGCACAATCACTGCTTTCACACTGCCAAAGTTTACTAGAAGCGTTATGGAGCAGGATAAAATCCATCAACGTTGGGTCCGCCTTCCTCTGCCACCGATGCAGCGTCCTGAGACTCCCTTTAAGGTAAAAGAGGGCATGGTACTTGGGCAGAATATATATTCTGAAAACAGAGGGATTGGGGGCTGTTTGCGCAGCCCTGAGGCAGGCCAACAGGCTATCACAATATGGCCACTCAAGTGATTGAATTCGGCGGTTCGAACAAACAAGGCGTGATCAGCTTGATACGCTTACCATTCCTCATATTAAATGGCTCACTACGAAAATCACAGGATGGCAGAGGTTTGATTAAACCTTTGAATCGCACTTAAATAATAAACTACCTGTGCATTTTGTGGCCAATCATTAGCAGAAGACCAGAATGCATGTCGCTTAGCTCTCATCTTTTGTTATCGCTCTTTTAAGGACAGCGTCCTAATAAACTAGACTTTATATTTATTTTATGATTATTCGTGTTTTATCCGGATTCAGGTTTTGGCCTTTGTTGCGTGGAAGTTAGAATTACGATTTATGTGTACAGCTTGATTTGTTTATCAAACTACTGACCCCAGCAGTTTTTCAAAAACATTATGATATCGACCTAGTTTGTTTCAATTCCTATGGTATGTCCTCTCACCCCAAAAGCTGTGAAAATTCTGCCAAATACGCACAGAATATGTACTGTAAATGTAAAATTTACAACCAAGAGAGTAAGTGAAACATTACTTTTAGATTTTGATTCGCCTTATAGTACCCTACCTTCGTTGTGGTGTTGGCGAGATCGACTATCCGAAGGATTTCAAAATGTGCCATTGCATTAAAGATTTGCCATACCCTCGTGCATATCCTGTAAAGTGCTGCAATCCTGTTGTAAAAAGGACAAAAATAAAGGAAAAGTACAAGGATGGTGAATTAGAGCGTCAGACAGAAGAGAGATATATTGCCAAGTATTGTTCAAGCAAACGGGAATGTGTCGAATTGAGATATCCTCCTAAAAGGCTTCCTAGATCGTCTACTCTCCCTAAGTACCTTCGAACTGATGACTGTAACTCAGAGGATTGTGATCCTCCTACCACATACTACCAACCCGCTGGACGAAAGTATTTTAACTGACAGGCTAACACTCCCTTTCGCTGTTTTCTTATGATGTTGAAACCGTGATGCACACAATCTAGGTTTATTTAAAGTCAACATTTGTACTTTTACTTTCTATATCAATTTAAAATAACTTTGTTCTTTGGATGCTTACAATTTATTGACAACGGAAAAAGCTGCAAAATTTTGAAATCATTTAGTATTGGCTAACTTTGTACTCAATGTGATTATTTGTCTGGATGCAGCTTTTTATTATGGTACAGGTTGCTTTTATCAAGCCATACATTTGATCTCTGTGGAATCAATTTTGGCAAAGGGATTGCCACTTAATGAGGCAATTTAAGGAGATCTATTGCCGTTGACAAACTCAATTAGCGATACGATGGCAAGGTAATTAGTCGCGTTCACTTTTTGTGGGTACGGCTATTGTGTCGCCTTTTCGTACCCATTTGTAGCGTTTATAGTTGATTGTGACAAAGAGTAAAAAAAAATGTTGGGAAGGAATGCTCGGTTGCACACTTTTAATGCATTCCCTCCCCTAAATAAGACGATTGTCATTTTTCATTACTCAGGGCAAACTTTCCTGTGAGAGATTCGGAAATCTTCGCTGTCTCAAGGTTTGTTGAGTTTTTTTATGGACAGCGGTAGTCTTACCGATTGAACGACGCCCTGAGTCCCCACCTGCAGACTTGTCAAGGATTAAGTTTGTAATTAGCTGTTCCAGCTTGATGGCAGTTCTGCATCACGAATACATACAAACATTGACATTACCAATTATTATTATGCCTGGTAATTTCTCAGTTCGTTTAAACTTAATCCATAAACAAATTTGAGTTCTTTGAGTGGGAAACAGGTAGTGTGAACTACTTCATTTTTTAGCACCTCAGCTCACGTAGTCAGCTTGTAACTAACAAATTCACACATGTGTGATAACCATGAAATACACATTTAATGACAACCTGACTACCAATTTAATGCGGCTGGAGAACAATGAAATGTGAGCAGATAAATTGGAGGGGAAGGGAGGGGAGGTTCGGTGGGAGATCCCAGGTACGGTAGATCTTGATCCGCAAATCCAACTAACCAAGTGACATTTTGACATCTGATGGATTGACTGATCGGCTTCTACGAAGAATCGAGTGCCACAAATTCTGGAAAAGTCGGACCAAAGTTTAGTCTTGGTCTTAGAGAAGAAACCAAGTCTTCAAGTCGCTAAGCATTACGGAGAATACATTTCATAACATCAATTTCTGTCAACACTGAAGGCAGTAAATGGCGAGAGGAGGAAGGTAACTGCGAAGAAGCAGACGACGACGACTACCACCACCACGCCAACGGAGACGGGGTAACTGTGGTGGTGCAATTTTATGCCTGGGAAGTTAATTACTGTTTGTGAATTTTCTTTCTCTCTCTCTCTCTCTCGCTCTTTGTGGGTCTAGATGTGTTTGTGTGAGGAATGATTGATGATTGATGTCTCCATAGTAAGGCAACTTGTTTCATCAATGCAATAGACAGGGGATTATCGAGGGTAAAGGGTGGGGTCAGAGGGGGGGGGTTTGGCACTGGATGGATATCCACCATCTACACGAGGTCCTAATGACCAGAGTAGGCTGGACGGGGCCTCCATCATTATTCAGAATGAGTAATTGGTTGCTTGATTGGCTTCCCGATTGATCATTTGATTGAGTGACAATCGTCGATTAAGTGCAACCTTTTAGCAAGGTGACAAATGCTTTTTGTCAAGCAGTAGTTGAAGGAGTAGAGGTAGAGCAGTGTCTAAGTGAGCCAGCCAAGACGTAGTTCACATTCACATCACCTCAAAGTTGTGGCATCTACTTAAAAAATGAACTCCGAATGTCAGTCAATAAATAAATGGCAGACAACAAGCTTCAAAGACAGTCAATTTGATGTAGTGTGTGCTTCAATCTGTTTTACGATTGACTGACTGACTAATTGGAGCTAGTGTAAACTGGGTTTCGTGAGACAAATCAGCCTATCCTCGGTCGCCACTCACTGCCCACTTTTGAGGCTCCTTTTGTGTGCCTGGTGGTAGTACCAACTACGAGGCGATAACTTGTCAAGAGGTGAGACGTGGTATGACTAGTTGGTCGGTGAGAAACGAGTAAAGGTGAGGCGAGTGGATCACCAGGATGGGTGGAGAGGCTCTCCAGGCACAGTCCCGTATAATGATCCTCTACTGGTAAAGCTACATGGCTGGAATAGAAAAAATATAGTGGCTAGAGTCAGGACCTAGAGTTTATGAGGGATTGGCGAAACAAATTTATTAGATTTTTGCATGTTCTTTCACCTTCCATTTTGAAGCATCAAACAGAGGTGAGGAATTAGAGGTCAGGCAAGAGCATGTAAGATGTGTCGTCTTTCTTTTGGCCTTCCACTGACCCAACCCAGAAAGTAATGTGTGCAAGAGAGGTAAAACACAAGCTTCCAAAAGTCCTGTTAATTTTTTCTAAAAGAATCTCTCCTGAAAGAGAGTGATTTTATGGAATTTTTGCGAGAAAACATGCAGAGAGGAAGGAAAAGGGGAAAGGTAGGGTGAAGCAAATGAGTTGGTCAGCGTCTGATGTCGAAAATGTTTGACATCTAACACGTTTGATTGATTGAAGAATTGACATCCATCCATCCATCCATCCATCCATCCATCCATCCATCCATCCATCCATCCATCTATCCATCCTCTATCCATCCATCCATCCATCCATCCATCCATCCATCCATCCATCCATCCATCCATCCATCCATCCATCCATCCATCCATCCATCCATCCATCCATCCATCCATCCATCCATCCATCCATCCATCCATCCATCCATCCATCCACCCATCCATCCATCCATCCATCCACCTTGTATCCACCCTAAACTTTTTTATCTTTATTGAACCCTCATTGCCTAAATTCCCCGACACAATTTAAATTCTGCTGATCAATTAATTTTCTTGTCATCGGTCTATATATTGCCTACCTCTTTCAAGTGAACGCATGTTAACCTTCCACCATTTCAAAACTTCAGACTGTGAATAAATTCTCTTGATATTAATAGTGAGAAGATTTTTTATCCCGCTACGAGCTTGTGTGCTGCACCTCTTGCATAGAGGCTGTAGAGTGTAACACAAATCTCCCACCCAGTTTTACTTCTTCTACCTTCCGCACTCTCGTTTGACTTATACTTGCTTCTCACGCTACAGGAATGTAGAAATAAGGGACGCAAACAATTTTCTCAGTCATCGAAAATGATGAGAAGTCATGTAATTTGGCTGGGAAAAAATGACTCATGGTTTAGATCATGCATGCCCTTATTTGATGCAGTTGGGAGGCAGCGATACCTTCATGATAGAAGAAGTGAACACAACTGCTATGCTAGAAGTATTGACAAGGTAAAGCCACCTTCAGGCAGGATTGCATTCATCTATCCTTCAACGCTACCCTTCCAAGTGTTCTCTGACTACTCCAAAGCTGCCAGTCAGCATGGGCGACGTCCAACTCATGGCAGACATTTAGAAAGATGGCTAGAGCGTCAGAGGGAAAGGAGGAGCTGCATTTGGTGCGTATTGCATCCATCTCACCGACTATCAGCGTGCTACCGCTGTCTTTACACTCATTTGTTTAGGCATGACGGGAATTGCCTCACCCCTCCACACTTCCATGCTCCTTCTTACCTTCGAGATCGCCCACAGTCCTACCGAATCCTATCGATTCCATTCTTGACTGGCAGGTAGTGAGTCAAGATGACAAATTTGTTTAAATTTCCTTAGCAAAACAGTCAGGCCCAATTTTAACAAGGATCCTCTGCAACAGACAGGAGCAGTGAAGAAGCGAAGTTGATTGCCGATTGACAAACTTGGCGGAAATCAAGTCCTTAATCCCACAGACTCAAATTTCCCAGTAGCCAGGAGGCTCATGAGATCCCACATTATCAGTCCCTCCCGCTGAAATAAAGGCAGTCAAGTCTACCACATACCTTCGCTGATTCTTTCCCCTCAACTATCAGTTATTGACCCTTACCAAGTTAAAACGGTTTTTAATGGGGTGTGAAATTTCGGACCCACCGGAAAAAGATATTACTTGATAAGGGTGATCGAAGGAGAGATGGGAATTATCCAACAAAACTGTAAACGATATTGTTTGCCTTAAAGAGCTTAGAATTGCGCAAATGTATAAGCACTACGCAGTTACGGGTTTTACAACACGGATACTCATCAACTTGAATGCGTGTGTCTCATAAAATTAGCTTTATTTTGAAAAAATGTATTGATCAGATTAATTGAAAAAAATTCGTCCTAGTTTCTTGGGAATGAGGTAACAAAAATGGAAGACAAAGAGTATTTGAGAAATAAATGCTAACCGAATATTCAGAAAATTACAGAAACCTAATGACAAACCCACTAGTACATAGTCGTATTCCAAAAGCTACCGTTTTTGGGTGACTGAACAAAATAACGTGAAATGATGGTATCCTGAGCTAGGATAAATACTTGACCAAAACTCTACTTCAGTGTGGGAGTAAAGTGGATACATATTATCTTAAAGAAATACAGTTGGGTAGGTAGTTTAGTAGTTACGAAATCACTTTCCAAACTAAAGTATTTTACAGAGGCCAAATTAATTTAAGAATTTACATTTACCTGCCACAAAGCCAAAGTATTTCTGCTTAAATTAAGTAGTAAAAGTCCAAATTGCTTGGTTTAGGCAAACACAAATATAGCACATATTTAAAAACAAATGAGAGTATCGACGAAAATGCTTGGTAGGGTGGTATATAATTAAATATGATGTAAGTCATTTAGGGGTTGCCAATGACCCTGAGGGAACTAGGCGGTTATTTAAATTTAGTTGGGTGGCATTGGAAGCTTATTCATGCTAATTGAAAAGCAGAGAAGCAAAGTTTATAACAAGCGATTAAATTTTATTGTCAATGGTGACCATTCCTTGTCCCTCGATACGACCTACAATTGCCTCTCTACATGAGACTTTTTTCTTATACATTTTCAGGCTGCCTTCTGAGGCTTCATGGGGAGAGGAAGATATGCTGTTTCCCTTGTCATTTAAAGTTGGTGCGGAGCTATACTTTTTTAACAAAACAGAGTTTGTGAGGAAGACTTGATTCATTTTTATCAAAGGGGGATGGATTAGCGCATTCCAGGCCATTATAATATGGGCTGCTACTTTCGCCTTCAAGCCCTTCTAAGCCCAATAAAGTCGGCCTATGAAGTGTAGTAAAATCAAAGGGTCATGTTTTTTACACGCAAAGAATGTTTGCGGTCTGAATGACGGGAGTGAGTTGGATTGCCGTGGCTAATGCGGCTGGTAGTCTCCTAACTCATTTACTGGTGTTATGTCGTTTTCAGTCCTTTTGAGTAATGATACTAGTCCCTTCCATCGACCATAAGTGCTGAGTTGGCCTGCACATCTTGACAGTGGCCGATTATTGCGATTAAATTTCGTTGATGGGTACATTCATTTACAATCAAGAGGGACCACGGTCTAGGTGCTTAGTAAGTTAACATTAACTCCCAACAACCATCTTTCCCATGCCAATTCGTGTAAGAGAGCCACACTCGTAGGATTTGAATTGCTCTACTATCCTTAAAAAATTCACCTTGTTACCAACTCTTCAATGTTGTTATGACAATCACAATTAAAGGTCCCAGAAGATCGGATAACCACTGAAAGTGCATCCAAACGAATAATTCTTTCACCACCAAGAGGACGGTAGTAACCATGGCATATAAGAGTACAGGCAAACGAACTGCAAATCTTTTTCTAGAGCTGCCATTACGTGGTTAGTACATGCCCTTTAAAGTCATAATTCCCAGCAGGCGCCGTCGCTACTGAAATAAAATTAGTAAACACGCGGGGCCTTGCGGCAGACAACTCTTCTGTACTAGTAGTAAGAATCTCCAATACAAGTTTCAAAGACCTTCTTCCGCACTGATGATGCCTCGAAAAGTGAAAACCTACCACAGTGATGTAGTAAAAGAAGTGAATGTTATAATTTCCAAGCTGGAATCGCAGACCTTTAACTGCATTTACCAGTTCGTTAAAATCAACCACCATAAATGAAAAACAAACATTTCTGGATGTTAAAAGTAAAGTGGCATGTGAGCTTGCGCATAAAGGATGGTCGATGGTCATTTCAAAAGATTAGACAGATTTTGCTCATTGCGCGTTCTCAACACCACGATTTCGACCACCTGTCGTTTGTCTTTCTGTCCTTTTTTATCTCCCATTTTCAATCATGTCCCAATACCTGCTGATGCGAAAAAAGCTACAAACGCGGTGAAGTCAGGGATTCTTAAACTCAGGGGATGGACACATTGGTAGAATTTAAAGCTGCATTGTAAATACGCAGAAATGATGGTCAGCTGTGCCACGGCTGCAAATTTATTTTCGTGGATTCCTCTTGCCTCCAGATTGTGCCTCTAATTTGGCGGCGCGACTTTCCAGTCACGACTATTGCCCATCACTCCTTCTCTCACTGACAGCAATAACAATGTGGGCTTCTATGCCTTGAGAGAAATATCACAGTGCTTTACTGGTGGTTAAAAGCGGAGTCGAACCAGAAGGATTAAAAAGCATGGTTTCACTTAAGGAATGTAACTACTTAAATGAAATGGCCATTATAGCTGTACGAAAGTGGAATCAGGCTTAGAGAGACTGTCAAACTCTAATGACGGTCTGTCCAAACGAGTGCAAATTAAAGACACTTTTTGCCAAGTTACTGCTAACTAAACAAAAATCTCATATGGCCTGGTAGGCAGCGAAAAATGGGGCAGACTAATGGTTCCATAAAACTAAAAACAATTAACAGTTTTAAAGGATAGAGGGTGATTCATCTCATCGACTCGACTACGGAGCATTGGCCTAAATGGAATGCCTATGTTCAAAAACAAATACTTTGACCAAATTGAAAGAACAAGTTGCACTGCTGACGTTGAAATCAAACACTCTTTTACCTCCAAGAAGGTTTAATAATAAGTGATTCTGGATGATAAGTGGTACCTAAAGCACCGAAAAAACAATGCGACCTAAGACAGAAGGGTGGAATCGAAAACGATGGCTAAAAGAATTACTGGAGGCGCGAATCATTCAGACTGCGTAAGTTGTGATATTGTCTACGACTTTTGACCTCCGTGACACATCAAAGTCTTCACCTTTCGAATGACTTTCCGCCAAACTTTAAGTGCGATATTAATAACCAATTTTCCTCTATTATTTTTGCTTTCCTAAATCCATTTTTGTTTTTGTGCCGAAAAGTCTATACTGAAAAGAAACTTATGGGTGTTTCACAGGTAGTCAAGGTTTAGTGGTTTGACCTCAAGGCGACTGCCGAGCAATGGGGAAGGCGCAAAATGCCCACTGGTCGCTTAAAATAAATTTAGCACATCCTGTACTACAACTGAATAAACTTCTACATTAGCTCCAATTAAAAAAATTTTGAGTACGATTCGTATATTGAGGCATTTTGCCTAAAATGACGAAATTTGCAAAAGTATTGAAGTTAGAAAAAATTCACAATCATCTTAATAACCAAAGAGCAGAAGTGCAACATGAGTAACAAACCACGAAAATTGTGGCTCTTAAAAATGAATCATCAAAAATCGCCAAAAATCTAGTACATTCCTTTTCGGAAGGTTTGTTTAAATCGGTTTCTTGTTGGCGAGTCTAATTTAGCTGGTGCACTTTATAAGTAGACGTGGGGGATCTGACGAATTCCAAGACGTACTTTTAAATAGCTTGGTTGGAAAGTGAATAAATCAGCAGGATTTGTTCTAGATGGAAAAAAGACTTGGCTGCGCGAAGGTAGACAAGCGGTGGTAGCGAAAAAGTCAATTTATGGAATCCCGAGTCTGCATTTATTGTCGTAAATAAAATTACACGGAGCCGACCGCATTTCTTTGCCAGTTCTCACACTTTCTTGCTTTTTTTATTTGCTCGTTATTTGATGGCAGTGTAAATGTTTATGGACAAGTCTATACAGCTATGATTGACAAGTCTTCCTTCATGCCTTCTTTTTTCCACCAACATTGGTTGGAACATTGCGTGTGAATTAGGGGCGAAAAAGTGTTTTTTGTTGTAGCCTTTAGCAAATTTCCCATACTTTTCCCATTTTCTTTACTATTCTGTTTAGCTGGGCGTTTTGTTACGTGGGTGCTTGCATCGGACGGGTTTGGCCTCTGGGTCGTATCGGTAGCCACTCTGCTCCTCCACACATCTGTATTATGCCTTTCGTCATGCTCCTTTGGCTTCTTCCGAATTCACATACACTGGGGTTGCCGCGGGCGCACAAATTGACCCCTGCGCGTTGACCTATGACTGTCGATTGGGTCCAAATCTGGTGATTTAAAGAAAGACGGTTAGAGATATGCTTACTTGGGTGAACGGTTGATTGGATGGGGTAGAATTTTGGCCAAGTATTCAATTTTGGCCTACTTTATCTGGATAGATACATAGGTAGGGAGTTCAGGTGCTATTGTCCTGTTTAGGTGGGTTTGGTGGATGAATGGACGAATGGGCCAGGGAGGGAGACATGGAGAGACGGATAGGTAGAGAGATGGAATAGTGGATGGGCAACTGCACTCAAACTCTGGCTGAGTGGAATGCTTAGAATGGGTAAGCAGAAGTGCCTTCTCCTTTTGGAAGTTTCTTTTTGGAAAGAGAAAAAGGTCGGATCCTGGTCTGGGTGATCAAGTGGAGAGGTGAATGGGGCGATGTGGAATGCACGGATAAAAATGCTGGTTTGATGGGCAGTGGATGCTCAAATATTTGGTAGAATGGAGGCGGTTAGCCTGTTATGGCTGTCACAGGGTAGCCTCTTGCTCATCCACGGATGGTGGTGGTAGTAATGAAACGATCGGCTGGTTATTATCGCCAAAAGTGTATTGAAGTCGGTCCTATCCTCCCTTCTCCCTACTTTTTTTTTCCTTATCCGGGCTTTCATTCACAAATTGGCACTCACACCTTGTCAAATTGACTATTTAAAACTTGGGTAGCTCCTTGTCTTAAAGAACCGTCGCACACTTCAACTTGCTATGCTTCAGTCTTCAGTAATCACAAGTCAATCAATTTCTAATGGCAATTAGTCCCTTAAGACCTGTCACCACCTAAAAGGCATTTGTTTTTGCAAGAAAACCGCCAACGAAGTTCGAGTTCTGCGCGTCTATACCAGTCAGTCATAAAAAACAGTCGGTACTTTGTAACGACGCAAAAATGGCTGAATGGAGGAATAAATAAATAAGGTCACCTAATTGACTCATTTTTGCGTTGATGGGTAAAAGCTAAGTCAGTTGCTAGGGGAAGAAAGACTAATGGATGAGCGAAGACGTGGCGACGGGACTGATGTATGGATGGCTGGAAACGGGATGGAGTGTCGGATGAATGGATGCGGAAAGCCCCTCTCTCCAGGCTAGGATCCCATCACCATTCTAGCCAATAGCATTAAAGGGAGGGAAAAGGGGAGAAGGAAGGGGCACCTATTCCCCTCCCTCTTTTTGTTAACACCTGATAAAAGGTCTCGATTGAAACAGAATCATGATTAAACAAACCTCGTTGCATTCTTTCCTACTAATTAGATCCAATTGCATCACTCACTAGCCAATCAAAATGGCACCACAATTGGGGGGAGGGGGGTAGCGTGCAAATTGTGCACTTCGTGGGGGTGATAAAATGTGAAGATTGTAACCAAAAATTGCGCATTTCCCTGGGCATATAAAGCACTCGGCTTTACACATATAAAGGCGAGACTAAAAAGGGGAAGAAGAAGTAGTAGTAGAAGAAGAAGAAGGAAAAGGAAAAGAAACACTTTCAAAATGGGTAGACGAGGATGTGGCCATGGAGGTTGTGGCTGTGGTTGTGGACCCAACTACTGCTGTGATGATTGTTGCAATGACTGCTGCTGTGACGACTGCTGTGATGACTGCTGTGGATGTGATTCTGGCAACTACTGCTGCATTGCTGTTCCGTGTTGTAAGTTTACCCATCCCCTCCCCACCTGGTATCCCCCTCTTCCCGGAGCTCGAACCTAATCTCTTCACCCTTGCTTTGTCTAGATCCCGACAAGCCTTGCGGCGGTGCTTGCTACTACAATACCCGTGAGTTTAACACCTTTTTTGGTGGTCGGTAGGACATGCGAAAGGAATATTGACAGCGACATTAACTTAATTGCATGTTTTCTGGTTCCTCTTTTTCTCCCAGGTTGCCGATATAAGCGATATTGTTGCTAAGAGGAGCGAGGATGATGCGAACTGAGAGAAGATGATTCGTTTTGTGTTCCTTTTCGGGAGTATCTTAAATGGCCAATAAACATTTCGTTTTGGTTTACTTAAACATTTTTTGGCAGAGAGGGTGGGGTGGGCGAGAAGAGGAAGGAGTCGATTCTAAATATTAACTATGTAAACCAAAAAAATAAATAAATAAAGCGGAGTTCTTTAGCATCTACTACCCTCAAGGTCGTCCAGCTCGTCCATGTGATTAAAACAAGGGGGTTTTAAGGAATTTGTACCTCAAAGAGTGACCGAATGTTTTTTGTTAACCGCATCCGTCAAAACGGAAAGGTAGACTGCCCTAAAAGCCGTAATCAGCCCAGGAAACCTCCTATGGAGGTCTAGGCGCGGAGAGAATTTCAAAAGCAACGACTGTCGAAGTAGCGCCGACTTTTCATTGGAAAGGGCTCCACACACGAGTTCCGCATGGTAATGGTTCTGTTGATAGTCCCAACGAGAAATTTCCTCCATTTGATATCCTTCAGTTGCCAGGGCAATCTGACTCGCATCACATCGGAGCACGGCAACTAGCCATCAAGGAGGGACATGCCAGTTCAAAGTAACGCGGAGCACCTTCATCCCTCCTCCCGACTACGTTAAAATGGCATAAGTTTGAATTGAACTTTAAATGATCATGATATCTTCCCCTGTCACACTGTTTGCATCCCTCCTACTAAATGTCGAACCTCCTCCAACCTTTCAGAGGAAAGATTGCAACTCATATTAATTGCATTAAAGAGAAGAGAGACACCGCATCTGAACGCCCGTTGCCAGTCCCACTAAGGTCATCAAAAGCCAAGATATTGCGGAAGAAGAGGAATTTCCTAATGCGGAGCTGAGCTAGAAGACATCAAGTCGGCGTTGCAGCCTGCGAAGACTGAAGCACCCGCGTAGCTAACATAGACAATTGAATTAATCATCGAAACGCAAAAAATTCAACTAAAAAGAAAATGGGTTGTTTTGTGACAAATAAAATAAACATTAAATTGCTAAGTAACTCATTTTTTTCTCATTGGGAAGTGATAAAAACGAATTGTTTTTAGTAATAAAAATGTATGCGACGCAATAAACAAGGATAGTTGTGGCACGTGCGAAAGACAAAATCTGTAATGTGCAAAAGGCAAAACAAAAATAATTGTTTTATGAGATTATTTTTTTTCTAAAATTTACCATGGTTTCATAAGAGTTACTAACTGTAGCGTCCCGAGACTCCCTTTAAGGTAAAAGAAGGCATAGTATTGGGGCAGAATATATATTCTGGAAACAGAGGGCTTGGGGGCTGTTGGCACGGCCCAAAGGCCGGCCAACCGGCCAGTACAAGATGGCCACCCAAGTGACCGAAACTGGTAGTTCAAACAAACAAAGTATTACACTAACAACTATTCTGTTACTTGTGATTGCAGAACAGGGCAATCAATGCATATGTGAAAGCGGAGTTGAATAAAGTTCTTTCCCTTAGTGAGTGGGGATTATAATTTGGTGTAGATCGAGGCGAATTTAAATCTCTAGTTTAAGGTGATCTTCAATTTAATTAAATTTAATTTGATTTCACTTAGGCAACCTTAACGTGAACCCAAATTAACTTTGGCTTGTGAGAGGTGTAACACTTAATGGGGATCGCGCTAATTAAATGTAAGTCAAGAATTTCAGTGAGCACGTAGAGAAAAATTGCGGCCATAAATGCGAAATTCTATGTTTAACTTTTGCAAATTTAGGATTTACATTGTTAGTAAACGTTCTCAAGACCATGTAAAATATAGGACTTGATCAGTACAAGATATTCGGTATTCGGAAGGGATTTGGGCCACCAGAATGGTCCTGAGGCCATCTAATTCACCGAGGCTACAGTGATTAGGGTAAAAAAGGTCCTTTCGCAACACTGATAGACACTCAACGTACTGTAATATAAAACATATAGATATGCGATATTTTAGCCATTTAAAAGGAAAATGTGGTTAAATTATCAAATTGGTTTCTTATTTTCCAGGCGGGACATTTACACAATACGACATTCACCTTTGATTTGCGCTAATTCTAATTAATATGTGCTTGTTTGAATGTACCTTCTAATTCCATGGTGAAATGGACGCCACCGGCCTCTGTGGAGGAAAATTGCCGAATATGCTTGTTTCACAAAGGTGGTACCGCCTTTCAAATCTTTACTCATTAAAGCCTGCTCTCACCCAATTTGTGTACTCGGTCGAATGGTCTGTAGGCCAAGGAGAAAGACGTAATACGTGGACACATTACTGATATTGTAGAAGGTCCTCAAGTGCCTGCACCTACGATGTTTGGAAGTAGCTGCGGACCGATATTAACTGGTAAAGTGTAAAGATCCAAAACTAACAAAAGACTTTCAAAATACAATAGATAGTGTATTTGAATGTTTGGTGAGTATTTAATTTCTAGCTAGGAGAAGGCTTGGTCCGATTTCTTAAGTCTATTAAAATCCATTTAAAAGTACAGCTTCTGTCTCATAAGACCCTAAAATCTTAGTAAGTAAGCTAAGCTCACCAAATTTTGAAAAGATTTGAAAAAGAAGTGTTAGATCAAACGACACTTGTTGCTGTATTAATATTAAATAGAACTAACTTCTCCTTCTGTACGAAGTTTAAGCAAGGAAATATTTTTTGCGCAACTGCTACCTATTTGTAAAATGTGTCAAATTGTTTTATCAGTTTGAAAGCATTAAGACGACCTTAAGTAACCAAATTGCTAATTTTTTGATCAACTGAACGTGAAGTGGTGTAATGTGTGGCACAAATTTTAGTTTCAGTGCAACTTAGAAAATACCGCAACCAAATGAAGTTGCAATAATCCTTTTATTGAATAAAATGTTTTCAAAACAAACGCGGTCTCTCAACTAACAGAAAACTTGTGAATGTGGGTGTGAGGCCAAGGCGAAGAAGTTTCACATCTGCGTACATTTGAATGCTGCCACAAATTTGGCTCTGAGTGTAGTCGCTAATCCCTCATTAAAGGATTTAGAAGTTAAACTCCCTCGGTTTTTTCTATGCACAGTCAAGTTATATGTGTTGTTACTTTTGAACCCTTGATTGTAATTCTTAGGCGCAGTGTCAAGAAAATCCATCGCTTTTGTGTGATTTGTTTTTGCTTCTCCATTTTACGTTTTACCTTTGCTAGCCTTACAATATTTCAGTAGCATTGAAAGTTATCGACAGATTATAACAGTAATTTTAGAATTAAATAACTATTTTAAACATTGCATTTACTCTGCTTTAAAAACACCTTCTTAAAAGTTAACGCATAAAATGTTATCCAATGTCGTGAATGACACTCTATAGTTTTGTCAAGTAAGCAAGGAAATCATTGCTACTGAAGTCTACTTCTAATTAAAAGACTTATTTACATGTTTCTATGGGAGACTGCATTACTTGCGATTCGCAAAAATTAACTGCGTTTTACTGGGAGTGTCACTATTGCCGTTAATAACTAAGTAAATAAGCCTAGAGGCAAAATCACTGCTACTTTCGGTTAATAAATAATACAATAAAGCTTGAACATAAAATTTCAGTTATTTTAAAACCCCTTATCTAAAAGTGGTTGACAAATATTACTCCACTTTTCATAAGCCAATTAATAATTAAGTTGTGATTTTTTTAATATCAAGTTGGATCTCGTATCATTGGCCCTAGATTTCGCACTGTTTTCGGTGCAAAAATTATTCTTTAGAGCATTTAGTTATGGAACACTGCAAACTAGCTTCCATGAGAGGTCAAGTCTTCGTGGCACGAGTTTTTTGAGGTGGAACCACAAAAATGTCTCATTTAAGTGTCCATCATCCTATTGAAATCTATAGAAAATTTAATGGACCGAAGCACAAAGGGGGGCGGGGCAGGTGGCTAGACTCTACCTACAGCACTTACGGCCAATATGTGTTGTGGCGGTCATTCTACCCTGTTTAAAACGTCCTCCCTGATGTGTGGCCTGGTATAGGTAAATAACCTTTAACATATGCGTGTCAATACCTCCACACTTTAATGAGCTTATCACAAACCCAAACGAGGTGGTTGGCAGTTGCTGGTGGCCACACAGCAACCATTCAATCAAAACTAGAGGTCTCTGTAAACATCTATCCATTCGTCCGTCTCTTCATCCATCTATCTACCCAGGCACCCGACCAACCGTCGGGAACCCCTGCATTACATACAGCACTCTCTGATCTATTCATTCCTCGTAAATTATACCGCAGTCAATTTTAATTTTGTTCACTCGTATCTATGACCACTCTTATTTATTACAAATTTTAATCAAAGTGCAGTAACTAAATTATCCTTTTCAAAATGTTCTAAGCCCAAGTGAAGTCAAGCTTACGGCCGGTTCTTGAGAGGTAGAATTTGCCAAAGCTCTGACAAGCTTTTGAAAAGGGTATGCAAAGCCAACAGCAATTGCGACATAAAAATATTTTCCTGCTTCCAGTTTAAAAATCCTTTTTTATATACGATTTCAACCATTATGGTTTTTCTATTTTAGGAATGCATCTAATTCATTTGCCATTTTGTTTACCCGCCACGGATGTTTACCCGGGTAAATGCGTTTCGTTGACCTTGGCTCCACCTACCACGTACCTCCCAGTCACTGTGGTCCCTGCGCACCCGGTGGTATAAAAGCCAGCGCGCTGAGGGGGTAGTGACAATACGAAGTGAGCCCCAAATCGATTGACAAGCCACAAGAAGCACCATGCCACGTAGATCAGCTTGCTGTCCCAAAGCTCTCACTTACTACCAGTACAACGAGAGCCCAGCCACTGAGCACTATGAGTACTTCCATGTCAAGAATGGCAGTGAGTGCGGAGGCTGCTGCTGCAGCTGTAAGTCGTCATGTAAGTCTATCCATTCCGTTTCCTCACTTAACAACGCCTAACTGTTTATCTCTCTCTCTCTCCCCTCCCCCGTTACCCGCCCTCCTTGTAGGCTGCGACTGCAACTGCTGTTGCTAAACCTCTCACAACATGAGAAGAGCAAAAAGAGAAGAAGAAGAAGAAGAAACAGGACATATCTCTCCATCTCTACACCTGATGTTTTTGTTACCTTCTTGTAGCTGAATAAAACAGCCGATTTTGGCTTACTTCTTTCGGATGTGTCTAAACTTTTGTCCATTACAATGAGGGTGGATTGTTTTGTGTTTTATTTTTTGCATTAGTACCCACACAAAAAAGCGCTGATCAACAATGAGGTAAAATAGAGTGCAATTAGGCCCTAGCTACTGGCACAAATTAGTGTTTGGCCCCTCAGCGTAGTCGGGTGGAATCTTGTAGATGATGAAGAATAGACAGTTAGAGCATGCCCCACTCACACGCGCACGAGGGATGAGGTCATACTATATAAGGGTCTATGACCCTCCTCTTAAATGTGGTGAGAAAGTAGAAGGTGGCATCGATTTTCCGGTCGAGTGAAATTCCTACCTTCGGGTTGTAGGTGGAATTTGGGGTCTTGACTCCTCGCATAATAATGGCTTAGTTGAAAGTCAATCTAAGCAATGATGAGTGAATGATTAATTATTCAGAATATTGTTTCCTGCCACCGAAAATAAGGAATTTCCAAAGCTGCTGATGGTATGCTACTGAAAGTGTTATTCAGTAGGCTGCAACTTAAGCTGCTAAAGAAAGTTGTTAAGCTTTGAATGAGAAGAAAAAAGGCGATGTTAGTTCCAGCTGGACTCGACACCATCAATACCACCCCAACAAGCTATCTGATCCAGAAATGGATGGCCGAGAGCCCTCAAGATTGGCATAATTGCAAGGCAGGCTCGACTGCATTCCCAGGGTCCAGTGAACTCTGACACGGTATCGCATTAGTTGATAGAAGATCCTCAGAAAGTAAGGTGGATTTAAAAAGTAAAAGGAAAAGAAGCGGGTCCTAAATGGCTCTTTGAAATTTTGCTTTGCTAGAGTAAAGACTTCGAAGAAACAAGTTGATTGTTGCATAAACCACTTCATTTTAAAAAGCTTGCTAGCATATAATCAACGTGCCAAGTCAGAGGAATGCACAAGTGTTAATAGTCAAGCAAAAATTTTCCAATATTTTGCCCCATTGCTTAAAACACACGCCCGGAGTTTGGTGGCGCGGTGCTACGCCTGGATTAAGGACGGAAAAGTGGAGCCACTGTAAAACAATTAATTAATTGAGCAAACTGAGAGATCGTTTAGGTAATGCAACTTTTATCGCTCCCATAAAATCCACTTCCTTAGCTGATTTAATTCAATAAAACCTCATTGGTTGCTTGATGCCTCCGCCTCTTCCTTCCTTTACAAGAAATAACTATATCTCTTGAGGAGGCTAGCAATCGTTCCAATTACAATGCAAATGAAAGCCATCGGTAAATAATAGTGTCTGGTTCTTTTAAAAGGACTAGCTTCTTTTGGCATGTTTATGTCAAATTATTTGATGCAGTAGAATACGTTCGTCATACAGCTTATTTAGAATATCAATGTTGTTCCGATCAACTTATGACAAAATTATGCTTTCTTAACCACTTGAACTTTTTGGTTACTTTCTCCTCATGCTAAGTAACGCCCCAATGGGATTATTTTATTAAAATCGGATTTATTCATATTTTTGGATTTGTGTGGCTGGTGATATCTATGTGTGAAGGAAAAGACGCACATTTAAAAGAGGGTTTAGGCGTTTCTTTCCGTGTGCTAAGTGTATACTATGTATTATATGACTTTTCCAGTGGTAAGATCGCTGGTACCAGCCTAAACGCAGCTATGGGTAGTCAATCATGTTTATAATCCATAAAATAAACATTTGGAGTCCCTTTTAGATGCGCATAATTAGAATAAAATTCGTCAGCAGAGAATGTAATGGAGCGGTGTTTATAGGGATTTAATCTACTGATCAGAAAAAATGAATGCATTTTCGTGAATGTCACATTAGTAAGACTTTTCGCAGTTGACCAAAGGTTATAAAAACATTTGTCAAAATTCATTTATGTTCAATTCCTGTTTTTAATGCTTATGAGTCCGGACTTCTTCACTCATTATGCAAAACTTATCGAGAATATATCAGTTTGATATTGTATAAAATACCTTTGTCAACAAAAATATCCTTTTGCTAAAAGTTTCGTATTCTGTGATTTATTATAAGTCTTTGTTAGATTGACACTATGTGCGTTAAAAGACATTCACAAGCTTTGCTTGTATTCTTGTTTAAGCTCCTAGTTCCAATGGTTACAACCTTGATGAATGTGGCAACTGTGACATCGATTAAAGAATGATGTTGGGCTATATAAGTAACATCAAGATGTCAATCTTGTTATTGCAAATCACTTTTCATTACAATGCCAAAAGAATCCGAATCCGGCCCCTATCCTAAGTCTTTGACTTACTATCAATACACTGAGAGCCCTGCCTCAGAACACTACGAATATTTTCATTTGAAGAATGGGAATCCATCCAGTCCTTCCGCGGATTGCGTTTGCCGAGTTAAACGTCAGAGTATGTGTAAAATTTTTGGTTTTCTTTGATCTTTCATTTCGTCTTTTTAGCTCGTTCTTGCAAGCGCTCTCACAAGTCTTGTGATGAAAGAAGTTGCAAGTCTTAGATCGTCTCCGAACCATTTGTCATCTTCTCCTAATAGATATTAAATAAAATGTTTGAGTCTATCCGAAAACGTTTTGCGTTGATTTGGCCCTAATTTTTGCCAATGCGCCAAAAAATTTTCTATTAATACAAACTGATTGTTTCTGGGTTTCAAATTGTCATACCGCATAGTTAGGTTGGATGATAAAGACACACGAATTTAGTTTGATAATGGAGTAATAACGTGCCTTATTTTTTTGCAATAATTGGCAGAATTCCAAGGTAATAGCAAAAATAGCTAAACTGACGACTTACGCCTTGCAATAAATGTTTGACTTTCGAGTTCCATACATTGCAAATGAGGTTTACTAAGCAGTTAGATTTTTAGCATACAAAATTAATTTCCGATTACATTATCCAACAATTTAGAGTCAAAAGTGGGGGGGGGATTTCTGCTATTCCTTGTTGTGCGGGTTTGCCTTATTACAATCTGGCAATTACCGTTGCTGAATTGAATAGGTCTATGCCTACATAAGTGTTTGCTAGGCTAATTAACAGAGCAGTGGGGCTAAATCGTCAAAATAAAAAAAATTGGGAATCTCTTTTGTAAAAAATGCTGCTGCCCAACTGATTCGCTGCCGTATTTACCTTCCATTTGAAATCTTTAAGGTAAAACATAATAAAATTAGCTTTGTGAATGAAATGTAAGGCGAGTCATGTTACCTATCTGAGAAAAGGCATTAAAGAATAACCTTTTTACTGAAATTTAAACCATTAATGATTTTGAGTTTGCTAAGCGCTTTTTTTCAAGCCGATGCACATAGGCTTTGAGGTCGCAGTTTAAAAGGGTTGTAATTGTTTTTAATAAGAATCCTGGTCAGAAAAATCGTCACTATCATGATTGTTGCAATGGTGGGTTATTTTTTAACAGTCCTTCTTCTTATTACTTTAGGGAGAATACATTTGGGGGACAGAATTATGCAACTGATTAGCGCTTCTGTGGAAGTTCATGGCATGAGTGACTTGATGAAATAAGTTCATTATCTTCATTTCAAAGAATCTCTCACTTTTGAAATTGAAAGTTGGTGCATTTGAAAGTCTACTAGAGTAAATGAGATGGTAAAAACTATTGTGTGAATTGATCAGGGTGACAGATTGGTGACAAATAGGTGGTAGATGGGTGAAAATGTCGACGGTAGATGGGCAGGAGGAAGGTGCGTCGAAGGTGTAAATGAGTGGAAGAAGATTGGTGAATGAATTGATGGATAAACGAAGGAGCGAGTGGGTGCATGGATGGATAAATGTTCGAACGGATGGAAGGGGTGATGCATTGGTGAGTGTATAGGTAGACACGTTATTCGGTGGATGGGTGAAGAAATGAATCGATGGTTTGAAGAATAGATAGATGGTTGAATGGATGAAGAGATGGATGGGGGAGGGGTTGAATGGATGGCTAAGCGCATAAATGTGAGAAAGGACCTATGGACGAGGGTTTGGATTGACAGGTTGCTTAATTTACAAAAGTTAGTAATTGAAGCCTGACCATAGGCTGGGTGGATCGGGTAGTAGAACAGATAATATGATATCCAGAGAGGTCGAGCTCTTTCCAGCCAACCAAATCATCCACATCTCCTTGATAATCTTCTCGAGGGGGTTTTAAATCTATAATCCCGCTGACCCTTAAGCGCATCATTTAGAGATGAGTTTTGCTTAATTTCAAATGGTTGGGATTCGATTTTAGTGCTTTTTTGCCTTTACCTTGTTTAAGCGGCAGATTTTTTGGAGAGAAAGAACACTTGTCCCTCTGCCAGAAATATGATTGCATAAGACTCCTTACTGTCAAAATTGTTAAAACTGGCTTTTATAAAGGAGAAAAGGCCTATTCTCTGTGCTAGGGCCTCATCTTTTTTCGTATAGACATTTTATCCTCCTTAAATCCAATTACACCACCATTCAGTGTGACATCACAACTTAGTGGAGCAGCTACAATCAAGACATTTGATTGCCTCACCTATGCAGACCAAGCGCTGCCACAGTGATGCCAGGAGAAATTAATAAAACTTATGAGGTAAAAAATAAAGTCAAGCCGTGTCGCCGACTCAGAGCTTTCGATTGAAGGGAGCGGAGGTAATGAGCTTGACGTCTTAACCAGTGTTGATTGGTGTGTGCATTCTTCTGAGGCAAAATTAGTTATGCAGGTGTGCATGCCCACTAAATCCTTTAATTTCACTAAAACGAATTAAATAACTAACAAAATTCCCATCCACTTTATCACCCTTTTATCAGGCCATTGAATTACCGCTAAGATTTATTGATTTTTACCACCTGAGTGAGTGACTCATCGGCGGCCAATCGCTGTGTCCGAGCTGCGGAATAGCCAATGAATCGGTGGACCAAGAGGGTCTAAGAATTTGTACTAGCTTGTCAACTTCTACAACTGCAATTAACCTTTTTCTTTTTTCTGCTCTTTTGTTACCTGGAATCTCGACAGCTATTATGACAGTGCGAGTGATTATCGGGTGAAGAGGGAGGAGGGGGAGGGAATTAGGCAGAACTCAAGAGAGTGCTCTCTAATTGTGCCGCATGACATTGATGGCAATTTAATTTGGCTGATTGGAATGCCAATCCTATGCAGTCATAAAATTGTGAAAGTATGGATGTCACAAAGAATAGTCGGTAAAAAAAGACCGAACGGGATCCGAATCGCAATTCCACCCTCTGCACGGGGTGCTTGTTGGTGAGTTCGACACTCATTTATCCTCAAAAGTAAGCAAAACTAAAAGGATTTTGCGTGACAACGAGTTGACACAATTAGCATTTCTTAAGGAATTGTTAACTGATTGATTTGGTTATTTAAAATTTAAAGAACACTTTTCGTAAGTAGCTACTGTAAACTTTCAGGCGGTAATGATTTTACACCTTAATTTTATTGGATCTTTGTTGCAAAACCACTTGTGCATTAGGTAGAAGAAAGAAGTAAAATAATAAAGTGGTTTATTTCCTGCTTCTCGCATCTGTCATTGATAAACTTGACGCAGATCTGAATAAAGTTTCAGACAATAAAAGCGCATTTACATAAGTGTCACTAATAAAAAAGGTAAAATTAAGGTAATAAAGGCACTGTGTAACACGAAACAATGAGGGCGAAGATCTCGCACAGATTGAACAAAAATGGATGGTAACTACGTGTTTACCACTAGTACATTGTTCAGTAAGATGAATATTGCCTTTTATTTCTTCATAGCTCTAACAACTTCAGTAAAATATAGTTACGGCTGCTCAAAACACAGTTTTGCGACATTTCCTATAAAACCTCGCCAATTACTTCGACATACTTGAGCAAATCATGCTTGACACTTCTAACCAATGAGAGGAAAACCTTGAGTGTAGCAGCTGGAACCAATCAGAATGGCTCCTAGAGGACGGAGTTATTAATTGGCACATGTGGTAATTGCATCACTCTCTACTCAGTTAAACAGCGTTTGATCATAATTGCGAGTTATAAATCATGAGCTGATACTTCTAATTTTCACAAAAAAATAGACGAGTGGATCGTTTTTAGCTTTGAATAATAATTTACTAGTAGTACTTCGTCTATTCGACTTTTGCCCGCACACAAATGAGCGCGATTGCTTAATAGCCAAAAAATTTGCTTAGAGTTAACTGAAAATTATCTTCATTACTCTTTCAAAAGAGCCTGAATTGTCTAAAAGTAGTTGTAGATGAAGTTGAATAACTTGTCCCAAAGAATACCATAAAATGAAGGTCTATTACCTGTTCTATTAAACAGATCCATATGGAATGCAGAGAGTTTGTAAATATACATTTATTTTTATTTTTCATGCATTGCCCTTCAATTGGGCAATTTTTGGTCAAAGAATTAACAAATGGGGGTGTGCGGGACGATAGCATTGACAGCAAGAACTAAGTAAAAATACATACGAAAGATGTAAACCCAAAAGTAGAGAAAACAAGCAATGAAGAAAAGTAGGAAAAAGGTGCTTTCCTTCATATTTCCAGCATTCCTATCATTGCTGTCGACGAAGAAATCCTCTGTCTCAATAATCAACATCCTACGGACAGCATCCACCACAGGAGCGAACGCATGGACACGAGCAGCAACAGTTATCAACTGCAAATAAGAAGGTGTATTAAGAAGTCACAAGTGGTTTTACTTACCACAGCACTGCTGACAGGGATCACAACAGACGTAACAACAGACAATGGGGTCCGGAATTTCGTAACAGTACTGAACTGGTTTTTTAACCAATTTCTTCTCCACCCTGTACTCATATCCCCTAAAACACTTGCAAGGCATTCTTCCCTCCCAATTTATTAGAGGTACAAAAAGCTCGATGTTGCTTTTTAGGAACCAACTAACATGACTTATATAACCGGTGAAAGATCCCATCCTTAGGAGACCTTGAGCCACCTCTAACTAGCCAATAGGCACACCCCTCCCCCCTCCCCAGCCAATCCCCTTAGGCCGAGGTCATTCCACTTCTCAACCAATCAGTGAGGCAAGAGTCACAAGTTTCCTGTGATACATAGAAATAATTTATTTGTTCTTTAAAAGACCATTTTTGGTCCAAACAAATACCAACATAAGAGGATTAAGGACTCGGAGTGAGAGGATGACAGTGAAAATAGCCTTAGTCACAGCATTTCTTTATAGGGCAGCCTAGAAGGGGAAAAAGGCGTGTGTTAGTAGATCTGACAAGGGTACAGCGGAGATTACTTACATTTGGGCATGCAGGGCTTTTCACAGATAACTCGACATTTCCATGGCTCAGGAACGGCAAGGCAATGCTTTATTGGTTGCTTGCAGACCTGAGGAATGATTTGGTAGTGATCTGCACAAAAGCAACGGCAAGGCATTGGATTTATTAGCTGCAGCGAGGATGTTAATGAAGCAATTTATATATGGCGACTCACGTGGGGTTTTACACACCACCCCTCGCACACACATACACACACACACATATTTACATTCAGTAATTAATTAGATTGATCCATTAGTTCACATTACCGCTAATCCAATTAGTCAGTGGTTGATCCTCCAGGCAACCGCCTCATTGTCTTAAGGCCTTGACAGACCTAGGGGTAACGCAGTGCGATCGGCAGCCTGTCTTTTGAGGAGGCAAATTTTAGACCAATAGACTGAAGAGACAGACAAATCGGAGTCGACTGTGAAAGCATTCACATTGGAGGGGATAAAAGTGACGGAAGATTGGCGAAGAATAATGCCAAAATTTGGACCAGAGCCAACGTCTGGTATCTCAAAAATGGAAAAAGTGAATCGGATCGCGCGCACGCGCGGCAAAATTCCGCTGACCAATGCGGTGGCAGTCTGCCCCCATTCACGAGCCAATAGGGAAGAGGCACCGCTGGGTAGCCCCTAGCGGGGACATTAAAAATCTATAATTAATTAATTACGAAGAAGATGGTATGTCTCGCAGAAATTAATTTTATAAAATATTAAGTTTTAAATTTGTTTCCCATTAACAATGTACTTAATGATTGCAGCATTTGTATGGAGACTTGTGCAAATGGGAGTTGAAAGGCGATTTAAGAAAAGCAAAAAATTCATTTTGGTTATGTGTTTGCCAAAAAAATATTTTTTTGCCAGGGGCGCCATAAAAGATTCCTCATTTTTGCCCTATGTGTATGTTTACACCCTGTGGGAAATGGATGCGGGAAGGAAGTCTGGATACCAGATGGGTGGATGAATGGGGTGAAGTGGGTTCTTTTACATTCTGTCTTATCGCCTCAGTTTTTACCTATCTTTTTCCACTCTGCTTAATCTAGAGAAACTAAATAGTAGCCAGGTCCTGTCTTCACCTTAGCAAATTTAAACCCTTGAAAAATGTCAATTCCTAGAAGTACAGCCATGTATACTTTAGAAGAAGATCAATCAACAACCATTATAATAAAAATAAAAAAACAGTCTAGTGCAATTTTTAAATGCTAAAATAAAATTGGATAGTGGATTTCTTTAAATAAATTTGTTTGAGTAAAGCGCAAAATGTGTATTTTTATGACTCGTAAATGCCTTTTGTTGCATTTTTTGCGCAAAATTAATAAAACGTAATTGACACCTAATGACACTTCTCCCAAATTTTATTGATGGTGCATTAAAATCTGGTGTGAAGTTTCCTTGTGCCTCACCTCAACGTGGGAACTGAAAATTGTTTGCACATTTTCACCTGAGGGCTCCATTTTCCGAGGTCTTCCACTAATTCATCGAAGTGGAAGTCATCGTCCCGAAATTAACCCCGTTTTCGATTTGGGCTTAAGGAAGCGTGTCATTTCTTAAGGATGCCTCCAGATTGGGGGTGCAAAACACTTGACTGGGATTTATAGAGCGTCTTCACGTTGGCTGCCCCAGTGGATGGTTGATTCAGGACAGATGGGTACTTAGTGGATGGATGGAGAGACACGAGGTGGACTGATGAAAACCAGGCACAAAGAACCAGCCAAATATTTTTTTACCCATACTGCATCCATCCATCCATCATTTAGTTCTGTTGCACTGTCAGGGCAGAGTGGCGTCGAATATCCGAGTCCATTTAGATCAGTCACTCTCTTTCAGTGATTAAATGAGCGTCCTAGCTGTACTAACGCCTTCTGCTACACTTCTCCACTGAAGGCTCCTCACTATTCAAAAGTTAATAGCTCTTTGGATGAGTTAATTGACACCCCACCACAGCTGCTGGCAATGGCAATTAATTTTCTTGATGGTGAGTGCTTGAAAAAGGAAGCCTTTACGGTGTGGAGTAGGACACGTGGTGGGTGTAACTTCTTTCTTCTTTGCAATTTCTACTTCATAGTCTTCACCCGTGGATAGATTAGTGAACGAGTAGTTAAATCTATCTGGCTTTAAATAAGGCCAGAAAAATGGACATCAAAATCTCATTGTTATAGCAGAGATGAAGTCTGACTCCCTGTGTCCTCCTCTAGCCAGTCTACTCGTTTCCAGGTTGGGATGGCTAAACGTCCTACTGGCAGCACCGGCAGATCTTCCTTTATTTAACACCAATATTAACGATGAGAGGTGCTTATGTCCTCTAGTCTGATAAGATTGACTTGAGTTTGTGCTTATAAACACTTTGCTTGTCTAATGTCACTCGACCCATTAACAATTTGTGACGTGAAGGGTGCTGTGTTATCAAGTCTGCTGGGTGGATTAGGCTGACTTAGATAAGCACGTCATTAGTAGATACACGATGTAGATATTTGACCTTTGGCTGTCATGCCCTCTAAATTAGTGCTAAGACTTGGTGCATTTCCAATCAAGGTGGTTACGCATTAATTTTCCACCTAAAGTCTTCCATTTTGGTATTAGTAAAGCTGAAATAAGTTTGTTTGCGCGTAAATTTCGAATTTCCTACTCCAATTAGAGGCGCATACCCTTCTGCATAGTTGACACCTACTAGAAAATTTTCCTTGTTTAAAATGGCTTAAAAATTTTATTCTTTTTTTGAATCGTCTGACACGAAAAATCCTGTCTGTCTTTATCAGGGTTAATTAGGAAGCCTGTCAGTGTGTGTGTGTGTGGGATAGATGAATGGAAGGATACGGGATGGATGGATGGATGGATGGATAGATGAATAGAGGGGTGGACTACTCCAAATTTGCTCCTTTCTTTTAAAAATTCATTTATTCTCTCAAGGTGACATAAAGATTACTTCTTCGCAAAAGTAGCCCTCTTCCTCCCTTTCATTGTCTCTTCACTAATTAATAATGCATAAATTGGGGTAGGCATTGAGTGTCAATTATTTCTTATGAATTTTGCGTAATTTCACTCCACTGCGGTAATGACTTCTCGCGTATCTTCGTATTTCCCCAAAATTGCTTTCTTAATGCGAGTTTACTCGCCCCTCCTCCCCTCCGGTGGAGAAGTAACCCATTTTTCTTACCCTTCTCCTTCGCATATTGTCATCTTTTTTCCTTAAAAACTAGGCAAATTTTACAAAACTGGGATAAAAATGGTAACCCGGTGGATTTTCACCAGCATCTTCTGTTTTCAAGAGGTATTTTAACCAGTCTTTCCTACTTTTTGTCAAAACAGACATCGCATGGCAGCTTCTGCAGAAGTGCTCTCCATCTGTCTGATAAACTCTCTTTTAACGCCTTTCCTAAATGCAAAAACAGCCTATTGACTGGCTTTGAATGCCTTCTACTAGGCAAGGGGACATAAAATTGTTCCCTCTTGGTCCACCTTCCATTCACTCCACAATTATAATGGAGTTGGGCATTATACTACCTACCACTCATCAATCACAACAAAACTCCTTTCGTAAGAAACAAAAAATTTATTCAAAAACAACTGATGAAAAGTGGGTCGAAGTTTCGCTGCCACCTAGTGAATATTGATCAAAGACGGTTCACCTGGCCGAGGCGGCAAGTTCGGTTGATGTGAGAGAGCATCGATTTTTCGGTGCGACCCAATCGGAGGCGATTTGATTGGTCACCTTTAAAAGCACCTTGCTTGACCGTCTTACACCACAAAATTACTGCTTCTTCTGTTACAAAATCATTTTACGGGCGACGAGCTTTGCGAATCATTTCCAGTCAGTCATAACATCATTGAATTTTAGTTATTTCGAAAAATAAATGCTGAACTTGTTGGAAATGTGTAATATGGCTTGCAATCATGAGATAGGTATGGGATTTCTTTTAACATAGCTAATAGTAACATGATTGGACCCTGCTAGTTAAGGTACTGTTTCCATTAATTCGCGAAAATTTTCAGGAAGCTTATCAAATCCATTTGTCCTTTTTACTCAACAAATAGCCATTGTAACTTATAGATCTTTAAAATGAACAAGTGATAATAAAATAATAGAAAGTTCTTTTGGCATGGAGCCTAATTACGGTTAATCTTTCAGTTCTTTGCTTCCAAGGGCTACGAATTATAAATGCCCTTTCTGATAACGCCCAAAAAGGTCATTAAAGCTACATTGCTGTGTTAGTTCAAACCACTTTCGTAGCGGCATCTCTAGATCGGATAATTTGGCGGTTGCATCATTGCATGAGTGTTTCTTCGACACCTTAAAAGTGCAAATGGTTGAGTGCACCAGTGCAAAGGGCAAGTACATTACTTTTTGGCTTAGGTCATGCAAATAATTTTTCTTAAGGAAAGAACCTGAAACCGCGAAATCTTTGTAACAAAAGTAGATCTTGTTTTAACTATTCTATCAAGGTCTCTGGAAAACGTCATTTAATATCATATTATCTGTTCATTGGCTCCTAACTACTGAGAAGTTGAGTAGTATGTGCTCTGCAATCATGCGACTGTTGGATGAGGAAGTAGAGGGGCCCGAGTCGACGCCAGAGTGCATATTGATGTGTCTTATAACGCGAAGTCAGTAGTATACCTTTTAAAGGGTGTAAACTACAGTCAAGCCTGTGGAAAGGGAAACAGGAAATTTGAAGGAGGTATAACCTCAGCATGGCTCAAAAAGTTTCACTTTAATCACAAGTGTAAATTGATGCAGCATTCAAATGAATGCTTATTGTGAATAAAAGGACTGCAAGAATGCACACAACGAAGTGGATTTGCTTTAGCTCCCAAAGGAGCTTTGTTATGCGTCAAGCAGTCCTTAGAGCAGTGCATAAGACAAATGGCTAATTCGTTTACTGCAGTGAGTTCGGGCCGACCCATATTTTGAAACCGATACTTTTACTGAACGTAGTCTGCGAAAATGTTATTTTCGTGGAAAAATACCAATAAGGAAGTAGACAAAACTGCTTCCCAACTGATCCCTGAAATAGGTGTTAAAAAATGGACCCAATTTTCGTGTTATCTGCATTCGCAATACGTTTTTGGGTCTCTATTTAGTTATGTGATCAAGTGTGTCTTGTTTTGTCTTAAATGCACATTGCTTTTCCCTACCCTAGAAGCACAATTGATAGCAGTTTACCAGCTACTTTTGTTTGCCTTGGCAAGCATCAAATATGTGGTTTCACAAGACAACCCAACAAGCCAAGACATCAGCAGGTGTTAATAAATGTGACTTTTTCTCATAAAAACAATCCTGTAAGAGATGCCGGCATCAGTAAGCGATTCTGAAGTACTAGTGGAGTCTTGTGGCTGAAGTTTAACCAAATAATGAATGTCATTTTTTATAGTTTGTATAAAGAAACATGGCTTTAGTGATTTTAAATTGCCATATTATAGCTTTTACTTAAAACTTAATAGTAGCAAGGTTTTTATTAATCTGTAATTTCGTGTGATGTGATTTACTGTTGAGTTGAAAAATAACATTTGAGATTCCTACTCAATTGTAAAGAGAGTTTTGGCCTTTAGTGTGGAATTTTTACTTGGGATACATAATATTGAAAGCTAATTTGCATAGTACGTCTTTATTATACCCTGCTATAAATTCCTAACTATATCACATCATTAATGCGTCCATCTCGCTTCTTCATAACTACCCATTACTTCACCCCAATTATTTTTCTCTCTTTTTGCTCTGCTGCCTATCCATGCAGCCCATATCATCCATCTGCCCATTCACCTATCCATCCCAGTTCCCGCGTTGAAAAGGTTATGCATTTCTATTAACGATAGCTCAGATAATGTATGAGATTGCATGGTATTATATGGTCTAACACCATGACCGGGTACAAGGCCCGCATTCATCGCCCACAACAAGCTTATCGGAAATAAGAACGTTAGAGAGGGCTCATAGTGCTCTTTACTATCTATTCTAGGGGTAAAATTCGTGGATCCATTCGGATCATGACAAATTTCCGCTATTGTTTAATATTTTCATTAACTTAATCTGATTAATAAAACTGGGTAAATTTTTTTAAACACTGAATTACTAAATGGCTAATGCCGCGCCACTGTACTTTTTCTAATATTCGTCATCATTTTTACTAGCCTTTTAAAAGCGACCCCTTAGCTATAAGCAGTTACTTGTTAATTTGGAAGCTGATCACCTACGTTTGTTTCTAGAAGCAAGTTCTTCACTGCACCAATATTATTGGTTAAACAAAAATGAACCAATCAAAATGCTCCGCCCCCATCCTTTACAAAAACAATATTAGTAACTGATTACATGGACATTATTCCCGATTTCTAAGCTTTCAGTTCGCATAATGTCACAAGCTGCCTGCCACTCATTTTTGAGGGAAGAATTTCCTACCTACTTAGTTGTAAGAGCGTTTAAATTCTCTCAATGTGCTTGGGACTTAAATTTTATAAGTAGTATGGATACATTGTGGCTCGCAATTAGACTCCAACCAGAAGGGTAGCTTCCCACCCCAGCTGCTGATACTTTAATTAAATAACAAAAAAATGGGGCTGCGTTTAAGTAAATGAAAAGACGAGCTGTACAACCGAGTTTAAAAAATATCAGCGGATGTATGCAGGAGAATTTACATTCACTTTACAAGGGAATGGGCTGACAAGTGAAAGCAATAGTGTTGACAAGACTGTGGGAACAAGAAAGTAGAATGATAAAAAACTAGTCAATTAAATGAGCAGATCATTGGGCTGATGGATAGATAGGTGGATAAGAGGTGGCTGGTAGTTGGATTATCGTTCTTTCTACTGCCCTTCCCTCACCTTGAACCCATTCCAAATAGCCAGAGAGTTAAGTTAACCAGACAGATGTGTTGGAGCCTATCTGCCCTTGCTAGAGCAACCTTATCGCAGCTCCAAAAATGGCTATTCGCTACCCATTTAATGAGGCATTGCTGGCAGAAGCGATCACACAAACGAAAGTAGTTCTGGCAATGAGCCAGGCAATGATTAAAATCACTGCATTTCGGGATGCTCGGTATGCATGAAACGCGAATAAAGAGTGAGTAACCCCATTGATTAAGGAGGTAAAAATGATTGTCAGTTGCAGTTCATTTGCGAATTGACACAAGATGTTGACAATCGTATTAACTGGTAATGTCTTTAAGGCTAAGCGGCTGTGTGTCATATGCTTGGATAGGGTGTAACAAAGTTTTTAAGGTGGTGAATTTACTCAGTTACACTCTTCCACCTCATAAAAAGCATCACTGTGAAGGGAATTTTTCGAATGAATTAATACTGCTTTACTCAAAGGTGATTCCGTCTAATTTACTATGCCACACCCAACAATGACCTTTACAGCATTTCTAAGTTGTAAGTTATGCCATGCCAAGATAAGCATGCATTCTCGATGTCATGGTGTGTGTGTGTGTGTGTGTGTGTGTGTATGACGAGGATTGAATCATAACGTCTAGCAACCGTTTGACTCCCCATGACGAGTGATCTTGAAGGCCCACCATTTTCCTTGTCCTTCATTTTAGTCACCTTTCGATTTCGCATTCATTTATCCCTGGATGCGTCATCCTCTCTAACTTACACCTTTACTTCATCCCTGCCCTCTTTTATTCAGTCAATTGCACATCTGAATTTCAAGCATTTAAAATCCACAATGGAACATATCGCTTCAGTCAGTGTGAAGGATGGCAAGATGTTCTAGGCGTTGACACAAAATTGCTCGCGTAAAGTACCTACTCTGTCAGATTTGCCACTAGGCTGTGCGTCAACTACCCCTACTCCAACTAGCAGTGTTTGACGCCATGCATTGAGATACTTCTTTTCCTGCAGCTATCCTCGTTTCTTCCACTCACTTCTTTGCGCACCTTTACGATCATTTTGTCCTCAGCTAGTTCCGTGTTTCCAGTTTCTCTCCCAACTCGTCTCCCTTTTCTGGGGTCTTCCTCTTGTCAACATCTTCCTGCATTCATTCTGTTAATGAGCAGCTAAAGAGAGCAAGAGGGCAGACATGGCAGGTTGAAAGTGAAGTCATCTTCTTCCATTGCTACACTGCATGCGACGGTTTGGATAACAAACTGGTCAGTAAAGCACAACTGTCACCTCATATTCGATGACCACGTACAACTATCTAGGCGCTACAGCACCACCACCGTCAATGCAACCTAGCCATAGTAAATTGGCAACGACGAAATGAGTCAGGGTATTTTCATCTAACAGACACCTATTGGTGAAAAGGGAACACGACCCACCCGACACTTTTAAAGGGCGGGCGTAGACTGTCGGAAGAGATAACATTTTGAGAAGTGGTGACTCTATTTAACTAAACTCGAAGGCAAGGCAGGTCCTCACAATGAAAAAAGTCGTCGCATCCGCGCAAAGACTCTCCAGCCCAAATTTATGGGCAGAATGTCTCGCTATGTAGAGGGTTACAATAACTCCTCGCATATCCAAACGCAACAAATCTAGTGTGGTGCACTTCTCACACCAATGTTGATGTCAATGCTAACTTCTCAATGGGTCAACGTGTCCGACCGACTGTGGGTTATCTCACCACACCTCATCTCTCAAGTAAGGACAAGAGGACAACAACGTCGTAGTGACCTCAAAGCAACGGAGTTCTGCAGCTCATGCTCAACTCAAAATATTCTTCTTCTGCTTCTTCTTCTTCTTCTTCTTCTTCGTCTCCCTCTTCTTCCTCACCATCTCCTCGACAATGCGTTGAGGAGAAGTGTCCGGGCCCACCTGGGTGAATATAGCTTCCCATATTTGATTCAACCTCCGTTATTCCACCTCCTCGAGCACCACGAAAATCAGACACACTCAACAAGCAATTGCTCATTTCGGCGGGTGAGAAGAATGTGGAGACGCAGACATCGATTGGTGAAGGAATGTACAGAGAAGGGAGGTTCTACTTCTACACAGCATTCTACACATCTCGCTACATACACTCGGAAGAACGTCCACAGTATGCCCTCCTCCACCACTCAAACATCAACACCCTACTTCACTTCCCACCTGCCTGCCTGCTTGCCTGCCTGCCTGCCTGCCTGCCTGTCCCCTCTACTCTCCCATTTCGTGTGACGCAATGGTAGGGAGGAAGGTGGTGCCATATCGCACCTGCAATCAATACGTGGTGACAGTGGTGACAGTGGTGACAGTGGTGACAGTGGTGACAGTGGTGACAGTGGTGACAGTGGTGACAGTGGTGACAGTGGTGACAGTGGTGACAGTGGTGACAGTGGTGACAGTGGTGACAGTGGTGACAGTGGTGACAGTGGTGACAGTGGTGACAGTGGTGACAGTGGTGACAGTGGTGACAGTGGTGACAGTGGTGACAGTGGTGACAGTGGTGACAGTGGTGACAGTGGTGACAGTGGTGACAGTGGTGACAGTGGTGACAGTGGTGACAGTGGTGACAGTGGTGACAGTGGTGACAGTGGTGACAGTGGTGACAGTGGTGACAGTGGTGACAGTGGTGACAGTGGTGACAGTGGTGACAGTGGTGACAGTGGTGACAGTGGTGACAGTGGTGACAGTGGTGACAGTGGTGACAGTGGTGACAGTGGTGACAGTGGTGACAGTGGTGACAGTGGTGACAGTGGTGACAGTGGTGACAGTGGTGACAGTGGTGACAGTGGTGACAGTGGTGACAGTGGTGACAGTGGTGACAGTGGTGACAGTGGTGACAGTGGTGACAGTGGTGGTGGTGGTGAGGCACGCATCATGTCGAGTTTTGATGATGCTAACACGTGCCAGCACGTTGTCGCAGAAATGCAACGCGACATCTTCACGATCGGTCTCGTGTCACATCACCACTATCCACGAGGCGATCAGCTGCTCCATTGCCGAACGGGTGGTTGGTGAATCAGCTCGTCTCTGCCACCCCTTTAAACGAGGCACCTCCTACTGTTACACCAATTTCGAGGCAAACAACGCAACTCTGTGTGCTTATGTGGGTTTGCAAGTGAGTGGATGGGTGGATGGGTGAATGGGTGAATGGGTGGATGCGTGGATGTGTAACAGAAATCGACTCGTGTGTGATGTATTACAACATTGGTAGAATGGATTGGATCGAGTGCTGTAGTCTTCGCTGCACCAAATCACTCGTGCCTGCTCTGCAAGCACTGCAGACTGGGTGGTGTGGTGGACTAGGGAGAAATTGTGGGTGGGTATTACAGGTGTCTATTTCTGTTTCACAAAAGAATTGGTGTTGGAAGTGAGTGACGGGGTCGATTCCCACAGCTTAGCAACAGCATTATCCCCACTCTACAGGTGCGAGTGTGTCGTGGCCATAAACGCATTTTCACTGACATGTCCCCCACGTGATTAGTGGGACTTAAAAGGGAAAGAAGCTCTCCATCCCGCCAATGAAGGAGTAGTACAATTGTGAATCAGGTTGCCGAGAGATGCAGATCACGGTGGATGACTGGAAGCAAAGAACAGCAATAAATTTTTGAGACAGAGAACGTTGTGCATCAATATTCTCGTTAATGATAAATGCACTGACACCCTGAGCGCCACTTCTCTAATTTAGCATGGTGTGTGTGTGCCAAATATAGAACCATCCCAGCATATCTCCGCCACCATTGTGGAGTCATTAAAGTGAAGAATTCGAACAAATAAAAGGGGAAGAGAGCTCACTCTGTTTTCCTTTACAGAATCCCTTCTAGTAACTCTAAATAGTTTGTGCCAATCCATCAGAAGGCAGCTAATTTTTGAATCAGGCCATGTCTAAACGGAGTACTTGCAGTGTACCAGACACCACCCAACTCAAGGTATTCTCACAATTAATCACCACTCAGTGGTTCCACTGCAAAGGCGCTCTCGAGTCTGCGCCATTCGAAGGGAAAGGAGCAAACGTTTCTCACTGTTCGGTGTTTTGTGTACGTGGCCACATGTGATTAGCTACGTGTGGAATGGACCCAATTGCCCCTAACTACTGTGGCACGTAGCGACAGTTTGCAGTGAAATTTCTTATGCATTCTTATCCAGAGTAAAAATAGCTAATCTACTCAAGAATTCTTAGTCTTTTTTACACCCACATTCTGAGTCACATGCGGTTTTTAAGTCCAGCATGCACTATTTGTGTTTGAGCGTGACGTTTTGATGTCTAACCAACTGCTGATTGGCGAGCAGAAGTACAATTCTCTACCAGAGCGCTAAAACAATTTAGTATGGGTTGATCTGGGACATTTAAGACAGATTGAAGGACGTAAGGCCAGATGACAAGATGGGTGTAAAGGGTAGCCGCAGGTTAAATGACCCTTCTTGGAAAGTCCAGAAGGACTAGTTTCGAGGACTGCGGAAGGGACGATGATGTAATGGTGGTTCTCGTCGTCATACCCTCATAACTGATTAGAGGGCTATTAAAATACCTTCAGAGGGGACTATTTGCATCAATGTTATAAAATCCAACTATTTCGTACCTTATCTTACAGATGATGATTGGTTAGCTGCCTGTCAATCACCATAGGGTTTTGTGGGGCCAACTCGCAGCTATAATGATTGGCAGGCGAAATGGGAAATAAAACCAAAGAAGATGGACCTCGTATGAGCCGGATGAGTTGTTGTAGAGACTACTTTTACATTTAAATAAGATGTACATATGTGTGCTTGTCAATTTAAATCCTTTCGATTTTCCTATTAACCAATGAGAGTGAAGCCAAAGGATGGTATAAAAGTTGGGGCCATTAGTGAGTCGATGTGGCTTTGAGCGATTCTAGGATTGTACTACCTTTTTTATCCATGAGGGCACCCCAGATCAGATTGGGTCGGGCATTTTGGCCCTCTTTTTTTTCCGGAGGATGAAAGGTCTCACCGTGACAATGTGGCACACAATAGTGGGTGGCAATTGGGTCCATTTCACACATCGCTAATACCATGCGGCCACGTACACAGAACACCGAACGGTGAGAAATGTTTGCTCCTTTCATTTTAAATGTCGCAGATCCGAGGGTGACTCTGCAGTGGAATCACAGAATGGTGGTGAGAAATAGTGGGAAAACCTCCAGTTGGGTGGCGTCTGATTGATTGCAAATACGCCGTGTGGACACTTCCTGATCCACGCATTAGCTGCAATCCGAGGTGTAAGAAGAAATTCATTGAAGACGCACAATTCGAGCACTCTTACTTTCCTATTTGTTTGTCCCTTTTACATCAGTGTCTGCGTAACTATGGAAAGGATATGATGAAATGAATATATGACCGTCATGGTGTGACTGTGAAAACAATCAGACGAAAGTTGGGGAACAATAGAGAAAAATTCGGTAGAGCGTTTCATTCTCACACCTCTGCTTCTCTGACGGCATAGGATTTGGCAAAGGACTCACCGAATGACTGAGTAATAGACAGAAGTACAAACGCCTACACCATGCTAAATTAAGAGAAATTCGACTCAGGGTGTTGGTGTATTCATCAACAGCGAAGGTATTGTTGCTCAGTGTTTTCTTCCTAAGAATTTGGTGCACTTCTAGGCTCATCTTCCCCCTCATTCACCCAAAGTGATCTGTATCCCCACGTCGCCTGACTCAACATTTTATCTATTCCTTCACTGACAGGATAGAAGACGCCCTTCCGCTTTACAACCCTCGTAATTCTTTGAAGAAAATAACAATGGGAATGGGGTTATAGCTTATGCTGACGTTGCCACTGCTGCTGCCAAGCTGCTGTGTTAGTGAGGGAATCAACCCCATCACTCACTTCCAACACCAATTCTTTTGTGAAACAGAAATAGACACCTGTAATACCCACCCACAATTTCTCCCTAGTCCACCACACCACCCAGTCTGCAGTGCTTGCAGAGCAGGCACGAGTGATTTGGTGCAGCGAAGACTACAGCACTCGATCCAATCCATTCTACCAATGTTGTAATACATCACACACGAGTCGATTTCTGTTACACATCCACGCATCCACCCATTCACCCATTCACCCATCCACCCATCCACTCACTTGCAAACCCACATAAGCACACAGAGTTGCGTTGTTTGCCTCGAAATTGGTGTAACAGTAGGAGGTGCCTCGTTTAAAGGGGTGGCAGAGACGAGCTGATTCACCAACCACCCGTTCGGCAATGGAGCAGCTGATCGCCTCGTGGATAGTGGTGATGTGACACGAGACCGATCGTGAAGATGTCGCGTTGCATTTCTGCGACAACGTGCTGGCACGTGTTAGCATCATCAAAACTCGACATGATGCGTGCCTCACCACCACCACCACTGTCACCACTGTCACCACTGTCACCACTGTCACCACGTATTGATTGCAGGTGCGATATGGCACCACCTTCCTCCCTACCATTGCGTCACACGAAATGGGAGAGTAGAGGGGACAGGCAGGCAGGCAGGCAGGCAGGCAAGCAGGCAGGCAGGTGGGAAGTGAAGTAGGGTGTTGATGTTTGAGTGGTGGAGGAGGGCATACTGTGGACGTTCTTCCGAGTGTATGTAGCGAGATGTGTAGAATGCTGTGTAGAAGTAGAACCTCCCTTCTCTGTACATTCCTTCACCAATCGATGTCTGCGTCTCCACATTCTTCTCACCCGCCGAAATGAGCAATTGCTTGTTGAGTGTGTCTGATTTTCGTGGTGCTCGAGGAGGTGGAATAACGGAGGTTGAATCAAATATGGGAAGCTATATTCACCCAGGTGGGCCCGGACACTTCTCCTCAACGCATTGTCGAGGAGATGGTGAGGAAGAAGAGGGAGACGAAGAAGAAGAAGAAGAAGAAGAAGCAGAAGAAGAATATTTTGAGTTGAGCATGAGCTGCAGAACTCCGTTGCTTTGAGGTCACTACGACGTTGTTGTCCTCTTGTCCTTACTTGAGAGATGAGGTGTGGTGAGATAACCCACAGTCGGTCGGACACGTTGACCCATTGAGAAGTTAGCATTGACATCAACATTGGTGTGAGAAGTGCACCACACTAGAATTGTTGCGTTTGGATATGCGAGGAGTTATTGTAACCCTCTACATAGCGAGACATTCTGCCCATAAATTTGGGCTGGAGAGTCCTTGTGCGGATGGTTTGCGTGGATGCGTTTTATTTGTGCTCTTGGAGAACTTTTCAACTCTTTAAATGGTGGTTGGGTTGAGGTTGAATGAGGTGAAGTGGCTAGATGTGGGGTAGGGAATTTGGAAGCTGAGTGATGTAGAGTCACTTCTCAACATCTTATCTTTTTCGATAGCCCACACCTAGCCCTGTGAGTTTTTATTTGCGGCAACGTCGACTGTCAAAATGGATGTCTATTTGTTGGAGACAGTGTGACAGATACTTTTGTTGTCCATTTATCCTTGTTATGACGAATTACCTAACTTGGCGCGGCTCATGGATGGTGCACATATTTACCTAGCGTGAAATGGCGATGCTTTGTACTTTAATCAAAATTTGTATCATCTGACACCCTGTTGCATGCAGCGTAGCAAAAGAAACATACGACTTCACTTTTCGCTTGCTGTATCTGCTCTTCGGCTCTGGAGGGTCATCCATTCACATCATGAAGGAAGTCGAAAGAAACTACTCCTTTGGTAAGCATTCTGTCGTTGTTTTTGCTTGTTTTCATCGTGCGTATAATTTTAAGGCATCGACATGGACGTCTTTGCTGTATCCTCTCTTACTCTGCTTCCACTTGGTAAATGGACAGGTTGACTTTATGCGAGGCATTGTGCACGGTGTGGATCTGTAATATTTCGACTGCGTTCTTATAAAATTAAGTACTTTCTGAAAGGCAATAAGAAGACGCAAAAAAGGAGAGGGGAGATGAAGAAGCAAGGAAAGGACGGGAAGAAAAAGAAAGGGGAAGCAGGAGAGTGGCTAGAAAAAAATGTTAATGCATAGTCATATTTCACTGCTTCTTGTCCGTGCTCGTGGGTATAGAAGGAGACGAAGTGTGACCTAAGGAAATGAATTATCATGGCAGATTTTGTGAAGTTGACGCCGGACAAGTGCAATGCTACTTTGGCGTCTGACACGTTTGGTTTACGATTGACATCTACTTGTGAAATTCACTTCACTTTTGAGTGGCAATGCTTGCGAATCTGTGACTGAATTAAGAAAGGACGAAGTGGGGAAGGAATGGACGAAAGAACGGAGAAAATGAAGAAAGAATAATAGACATGTTAATGAATACAAGATAGGTAGATGGAGAGAATTGATTCGAGATGGATTGGTTGCCTCACCATTGAAACAAAGGTAACCATTTATCTTTCACTTGTAACTTTGAGTTATTAGAAGATATTTTTCTATTATATTTAGGGGAGGTTCGGATCCAAGGACATTAAACCGTTTCCAGTTTCATACACAATTTCCTTTTTCTGCAGCCAAGTTTGCTCATTAAACCTTGTAAACCTCTTCTACTCTAGAGACACCCTTCCTCCGTTATTTACGACATCGCGATATCCTGAATGCATACCATGGGGATGCCATAGTCCCTCCACCAAATCAAATTACAGTTTTTAAATTCTTTTGTAACAACTTATTTGAAATAGGTCTCCTATTTAATTGAATCTTCCTCTCTCCCCCTCTGTAAAGGCAAACTAAGAAGCCAAATTCAATTATCCTCTACATTTTGGCATAAAATACCGTCTTATTGGGCAATTTTACCTCTCGAAATTGTGCACATTTACTATGCATTTCTCACCTCCTCCAACTTAATTAAGTTAGTAAAACAAAAGCATTATTTTTTAATTTTGCGCAAAAAAAAACTTCATTTTTGCTAACTTTTTGACTGACAGCTGATAGTCTATTGCCAGTCAATCGATACTCACTTAATGCACCTGTAAGTGAATATCGATCCACAACACGTCTCTAATCATCTGATCACCTGGACAAGATCGATAAGAAACAGCTGATCATTTGGGCGCCTGATGTTATAGCGTCTTTTGCTTTCTTGTGAGAAAGTGGAGAATCGCTGACAAAATTTTAATGAAAAAAAAACCCAATTAATGGGGAAAGGATTTTAATCCAGTCCTTTTGTAATTCCGTTCCATTAAGGGAGGGAATAAAAATGTCACTTTTTATGCACAATAACTAAAGTCATGCGACAATAATTATATTGACTTGGAGCAAGGTTTCGCCACCCAAAATCGTGCAACGATGAGCATATCTTTCAAGCCATTCATTATCTCAGTGCCAAAAAAATTGCCACAGCTCAGATAGTAAACGGATGCTTTTTTTGCTTAAGGTGAGTTTACTTGCAAAATGCTATTTGGAAGGCAAAGAACGTATTTTCAAATGAAGTACTTCAAGATTCATGTGATTTGGTTAAAAGTCTTCTCTTTGCGATCGTCTTTGAGGTCACGTCTTGTGGGTGACTGCTGGTGCTTTAGTTGTTAATGTTGCGATAGCCGGAAGTGCGCTGAGGACTTACGGTCGGGCTTAGGGGGACGTGGCGTCAACACCTCCAGTCTACTAAGGCATCGACACGCCGTCTCTGCACCCAACTCTGAGCAGATGGCGAGAGTTAAAGCTTAAAACTAATGCTTCATCGTGTCCTTCTAAAAGCGCAACTTTTATAAGAACATTTCAACTAAATCTGTACATCATTGTTTAGACTGAACGGTATGCAATAATGCCATTTTAGTTCCATAATTCTCGACTAATTAAAAGAGAGGTGGTAATTAACCTGAACATTTGCTTTAATTGCATTCGCATGTCCTAAAAGTGGTGACATTCGTGCATTCATCCAGTCACTCACGCAGAGAGCAGAAGCGACTAGCATGTGCTTCAATTTTATTGGACCATCACATAATCCACTGCCAGCGCCTGACTATAAATACATAGCTAGCGGATGTGTTTTAGCACTTATTAGCCTTTCTGTCAGGAGGAATCCCCATTGCTATGCCCTCAAGAGGAAGCAACAGGTAAAGACCTAAAACCTGTGTAGTGCTTTTACCTTTTAATTGTTTCTTTAGCAGGAAACGTAGCACTGATTCGAGCAGCAGTGGCAAATCCAGCGACAAAAATCCCTGCGATGTCTGTAATCATAGTGGAATTGCTATTCCTAAAGGTGGGTTACACTTTGGCTCATAAGAAGATGTATTTACGACTCAAAATATTGGTATCGGTCCGGAGTTTGATGCACAGTTAGCTCAGCTATTAGCATCATAATAGCTTTTGAAGCAAGAATGTAAAAATACAAATCAGTGAGTCTTTACTTTTTAAATTTTAGCTTGCAATCGTATCTTCCCCAGATGGTATTACTACGGTGGCAAAATGGCTTGTGAATTGGAATGAGACGTGATGTTTTGTAATGACTTGCTTGTTGTCACGAAAGCCTTTTTGTATTTACCAAACCGATGCAATAGAGAACTTGTTTTGTATGCTATTGTTTTGCATATAAAGGGAAAACAGGTAATAAGTCCACAAAGGCAATTGTCACAAATTAATTGGACTGAGATTAGGATCCGTGATTGACAGATAATCTGCGCAGGTCTTAGCAAAACAAGCAGATAATAGTTGTTGGAAAATAACTGATTATTTGTGGTACTCATTGGCGTGATTGTGAAACCAGCCTAATTAAACGGTGAAGCGGGAACACAGTGAAAGCAGGGCATAAAATGAAGGTCGACTGTCATAAAAGGAGGGGTGATAATTGGTTTCATTTAATTTTTTATCATTTAAAAGATGTTTGAGGCCTCACATGGGGCAAATATGACTACAAGCTTCAGCTCGATTACGTGTTGCTTAATGTGGTGGATGACCTCAGGAGTATTCAAATAATTGAAGAAAGTAAGGCAACCGAAGTCTTGACCAGCACGCCTTCGTAAGGGGACTACAGGTAGACGTCATTTTAGGACAACTGCGAGAGTGAAAAATTCGCCGGTCAAATCCGACTGAAAATATGGCAAAAAAAGAATCGGCTCCACAGCGGCTATGTTTACACAATTCGAACCAGAGGGGCAAGTGCATTTCATCGAGGGAATGTTTTGCATGGTTTTGCAGTGGCAGTGTTAAAAAACAGGTCTAGTGTGATATTAGCAGTAGATTAATGTAAAAAATTCAACAAGAAACTTTAATTACCCACATTAAGAAGGTTGATATCTTCGTTCTAGAATCACGATATAACAAATTAACTTATGCAATATCGCAGAGTCTTGCAAATGCAATTGCACTAAACATATATTTTGTCTAAAACACGAAGATTTGAAACTTTTATACGAGATAAAGCATAACCCACATAACCAATAAAAAACCTTTGTTGCCAGCAAATTAATTTGAAGAGTGCACAATTAGCCTTTTAATCCTAAAAAGTTTATTAATTTAATATTCAACGCAGATTTGTTTGAGCTTACTGACCACTCAGACAACTTTTTGAATCTACGACTAACGCATAGCGGTCACGACTTTAATTGACGTTTTGCATAATGGAGGGTCTTACAGAACGTCTTAATTATCGTACCTGCGATCGAATCTCATACTTCAACCGAAAGTGCTCCGTAGATGCTCTTACTGGTCTCTCGCTTTTGATTGAGTCGCTTCCAAACGCCCCAGCTCTCGTCATTCCTGTGGGTGAAAGTCCAACGGCACCTTACACTGCTTCAATGCAAAAATTTGACTGCATTTTCTGCAGAGTTTCTTGCGTTGATGCCGCAGAAATGGTATAATGTGTGTTTGGTGCCTCATAACTTTCTTCAGAAGGCGCATTTCAAGTCAAAGCTTCACATCGCTACAATAAGTAAGGGTATACCGCGACACGTCGCAAATGAGAATTGGCTTCCAACCTGGAGTGAAAGTGAGAGCGATAGTTCTTCTACCTCTACTTCATTGGAAAACGAAAATGAGGATGAGGAGAGGCCATCTTCTGTTCCCGAATCCACCCCCATCATGCGTCCAAATTTCCTTGGAAAACCAATGATTTTTTTTAGGAATCGGAAAAATGAGATTATTGGCATTTATCGGTGTCTTCTCTACACGAAAGAGGTGGGTTGTTGGTCATTTGATCAAGTTGATTTTAGGCACCACCAAGGACGTTCGAAGATCTGCTCGACCGAGTAAACCTACTTAGAAAGAGTCGATTTTGGGCGATTTTGCTCTATTCGGGTGGCAAATTCGCCGGAGCAATTTTCGATGAGTGAGTGAAGGTGATTCCGTCTTATTTCTTCCTTTTTCATTTTAGCTGTTAATTGGGTAGATTGTCTTGTTGCTTACCTTCCCTTTGGATCCATAAATCATTCCCTCAACTTAGATATGATGATTTTCCCGGAAATTTGTCTTTTTTGTTGTCTCACTTGTGTATGTGATCTTATTTGTAATACCCATTGTTGCATTACTTTGTGTTTTTTGACATAGGTGAAAAGCCTTCCAGAAGTTTGAAGCAGTCTTTTATTCATAGGCATGGCTTTAGAGGAGTTTTCGATTAAATACTTTCCGTCTTAACATTACTACAATTTTTCAGGTGTTTATTGCATCAGGTATTGAAACTTTTTTCGGCACTTGTCTACGATGAATTTGTCGGATTTATGCCAAGGTCTTTTCAGTTCAGACGCTGTCTTTTGTGTTGGAGGTTGTAAAACTTCCTTGCATTGTTGCCACGCTGGCTTTTAGATAATAATGTCAGCTTTCGTCATTGTTTTCAAGCACGTCGCCGGTTTAGAAGGCATTTCAACGTGGAACTTGAAGATTGGAGGTCGCAATGCGCTGCTTTTGGCGATACGTTAAGTGAAGTAGTGCACTTTTGATCAGATTAATCGAAATCAGGTCAATTTAGGCATTTATGACATCAGCCCAGCATCATTCAATTGCTACTTCTCTCTTCGTCCACCTATTTCTGAACGAATACAGCTACTAGCTCATGCTCCCTACTATTCGGCAGTGTTTGTTCGTTTCATCCCTTTCCGGCTCATTCATCACTCGGTCCGCGATTCGCATCCATTGATGGGACTGCAGTGTCTTTCAATTCACCTTTTTCCTCATTTCTCTCAAAGTTGAACAATCCATCCACTTATTACATATTTACTCACCAAGCCTTCGTCTATTTATTCGATTCGAGTAAGTGCCAATCTTTTCCATCAATTTGTTCGTTACTTCGTCTATTAATCGACCCTTCCCTAGTTACAGGATTCGTCCGTCCCTTTATTTTTGTATCCCTCTGTCCATTCGTTTGAACGGCTACTCCCGATTTATCCGTCTTTCTTATCTAGTTATCCATTAACCTGCCCGGCATTCGTTCATTTATCCCTCATTCTCTTCAATCTCCAAGGGTCAAGCCACTTGTCCGTCCACCTTAGGTTCACCTATCTACTGAACCAACTATGGACCTAGAAATCAAATCTTATTCCCAGAGGATGAAGTTTCTATAATTTCACTCTCTTCACTCATGTTTTTGCAGGGACAAGGAGGTTGTTCACAAGACTCTTCATCGCTACACTGTTCGTGCAAAACAGGGCAGCGGGCAATCGCTACGCGACGCCACTCAGGGTGGACTGAGTGGACACAAATCTGCCGGCTCTAGTCTCCGTCGTCATGGCGAGATGGCTATTAGAGCTGTAAGTAGTCGAAGTTCTTTTTACTCGCGACATCGCTCTGTGTGTGTGTGTATGCAGTGGTTATTTCCTGTTATTGCCTTCTCAAACAGATTAAGGGGTTTTCGAGGAGTTTGAAAGACCTTTGGGTTTTTTGCTGCCGCCATTCATCACAACCCCCTCAGTCGGATGGTTCGGAAAGTTCTTCCAAGTTTTCACCTCTAGTCGTATGTTCCCAATGCCTCAAACTGACGGTCTGGAGTGAATTGAAGCTACTTCGATGTTGGGTGTGTGCGCCCGGTATCATTGAAGGGCTTGAAAAGCTGTGATAAGTGGATAGTTCTGGAGCTTTTATACTCCAAATCAGTACTCTGAAATTGGTTGTAGAAACTTCAGCACGCCATGGAACGGTTCCGCACATTTTAACTGATTGAGAAACACTTCGAACGTCACCAAAACCTTTATGAATGTTTTATTGTCACCGCATTTCAGCACATCTCCAGTTAGATCACTTGAATTTGGTTCAGGATATCAAAGCATTGTTGAAAGGATCCAGGGTCTTTGCTAGTGTCAAAGGACTGGGAGGTACTAATGGGCTCGTGGACTGAAGACCATGCGGGAAAATGATCAAACTTGCGAACCAGTCGATGGTTGGATGGGTGAATAGCCTGGAGGAGGGTTTGATGAGTTGATAGCTATATCAGTGGTCTGGTTGGATGTTTGGTTCAGGGAGTGGGTGAGTTTGGATGTGGACAGATTGGCTGATGAAAACAGGTCTGGTTTAAGCAATGAATAAATGGGACAATAGATGGACTTAGGCGTAAGCATCTGTTGTTTCGGAATTGATGGATGTCCCTACAGCTTCTATCGCTCCTTCCGTTACTTGGTTGCTTTCAGTCTGTGACTAGGTTCCATTCGTGTGACCATTTGAAACCGTTTGCTCGTGAGGACCTGACTTCTTGTCGTTGCTGGCTGACCATGGTGTTTTTGACTCTACGTTCTTGACGGTCTAGATTTACACTGATAGCCCAGTCCTACTGGCTAGGCATGAGATATGAAGGAGTACTGCGGCGATATTTTCCTCTTTTCACTCCTAAGTCCTGCACTGACCTGTGAGAACGGGGCTTTCCCTTCACTGACTGGTCTCTTTCTGAGGAATTCTTTGCTTGCTTACGAGATGAACTGGCTCGACGGGCCTCCGTCATAATCATTTCATCTTGATAGTGGGCGAGAATAGTCTTCTGGTGATGGAAGATGTTTACTTTTTAGGTGTGTAGAGTGCATGGTGAAATAGTTCGCTTGAGGGCAACCGCAGATATGTCTGGTCGCTCAAGTAGGGGTGGAGTAGACTGTTTCTTGTCACGTCAAACTGATGGTCTTCACAGTGAATTGTTATCCGTTAGAACAATTTGTGCCTATCTATCAAAGTCCTGACGATTCAGTTGATCCAGTTACTGGAATACCAATTGTCAATTTCACTTTAACTTTGAGTTACTGAAACGTCATTCTGCCTCATTTTCACTTTTCTTCTTCCCTTCTCTTACAGGACATTTCTCACCTCCTCCACGTAAAGTGGCGCCCCTACCTCCAAGCGTGTCAGTTCATCCTCGCCTGGACGCCCAAGGTGCATCGTGCTATCTTCTACACACCGCCCTCCTCCTCCACACCATCCACAACTGAACTTCAGGAATTGGAGGAGACTAACAATGAAAAGGAAAAGGAGAAGGCAGAGGAGGACGGCAATGGGTGCGTAGATCTGCCTGCGGATCCACTTGCTGGAGAGGCAGTGGTATCTAGAATGGGACTGGTCGCAGGTGATCCAAGGTTACGACGCCTACCCTGTAGGGCGAAGAACATCACTTATACACATGTTAAGGAGCTACATTCAGACCTTTCACGTTTTCGAGTGTTTGGTGAGTGTTCCACTTCATTTCATACTTGATGCCTTCATGGCTAACTCTACCGGTAATTGCCGAGTTTACTTATTTCCTTCAAATATCTAATAAGTAGTGTGTTTCAGGGAAGTTATTTAGGCAGTAAAACAGACAATAACCTTCTGGTATTCCACAGAGCATTACGCTGATCCTGATCTCATAAGCCTCTCCGAAAGGCGTCAACTCGAACAAGGCGAAGAGACCATTTTTGAATCCCGCAGCGGTCGCCTATTCCGTGGATGTCTTGCTGATCTACAAATTAAATCCCCGAGTCAGGGATCACCACCGCCACCACCACCCCTTTCCCCTTCTACCCCCACTTCTCCTTCTTCTGACGCTATAACTAAGGCAGCTGTCCTACCTTCGAAACAAAAAGCTAGAAGGAAGCGGAGGAGGGACAATCGTCAAAAGGATCAGAATAGAGCCTCTCCTCTCTCCACCCCTTCTCCACCTTCGCCCAAATCATCGTCTTCCAGCGGCGCTGAAGACGCTGTCAAACGAGCTGATGAGTGGTTGACGACTAAGTCTGCTCCGGTTCGACAATCCTTATCAGCTTCAGATCGTGAGTTTTGCCCAGGTTTTGACGTCTCTCTCTACGTCTCGTTGGAAAAGCTAATCCACCTTTTGGTTGTGACTTAGTTGCAGCACTTTGCAACACCTACAGCGACTGGCATCGTGCCTTGAGGTTGGCCACAGCGGTGGGTGATGTGGAACGACTGACGGAGTTGTTGTCTTCGTCGAATGGGTCTACGGGAATGGCCTCGCCTTCCAGTGAGTTAGATCTTTTGTTTTTATTCTATGCTGACAATCGAAAAGACCATCAAGGTGGGTGGATGTTGAAGGATGGTCGTTTTGCTAATCCCCGACGTGTTGGCGTGTGTGAAAGTGTTCTAGGTTATTAGGGCAACACTAGAAGTGTTTCTTCAACATGTTGATTGTTGATGGATTGACAGAGGTGAGGTTCCTCACCGATGTGTTAGCAAAGAAGGAAACATTCGAAGCATCAGTTACTCGCTGTACTGGCAGAGAAAGAGGCAGCAGAGGTTGTCCTCAGGAGATTCTGTTTTCCTACCTCGACGAACTGGTAGTTGTTGTGGATGTGATGGTACAAAGTGAAGCCTCCGAGATGTAATTTAAAGCTTTCGAATGATGTGGATGCCTTGAAGTGTTTTTTATCGCCTGCCAATATGCTATGCACGTGTCGGTAAAAAGGAGGGCACTTGAATGGTCCCTGAAGCCTCTCAGCAGATGTGGATGTCTAGAAGTAACACCCTTGGCAGATAAAAGGGCCTGTTATTTAAGTGCCTAGAGTGTTTCCGGTTATTGTAAAGCGGCTCCTGAAGGCGCGTAGATGTGTTGGCTTCTAGCAGATGCGTTTCTGTTGATTTCTCTGCGTACTTTTTACTGGCATCACCTTACTCCTTCCACGGAAATACTGGTCATATCATTGGTTATCAATGCGTTGGAAAGGGAGAGAAGCACTCGAGATGTTTGTACTTGTTGAATGAGTATTCCTGATGACCTTCTAAATTTGCGGACATCTATGAGGTGTCTGTTTTTACCTGACGGTGTTTTAGTAGGTGTGGAAACCTTCCAGATTGTAACAGTCGTCGTAAACTCACCTACATTCGTAAAACTGTTGGTGCTGTTCCCTTCCACAGAGGCCGAGGTGTCCTCCTCAGGATTGGAACCCCGACCAGCGGATGAGGCGACGATACAGCATCTGCTGAACTACCGCTTTACCGATGGACGAAGCCTTCTCCACTTGGCTGTCGAATTGCAGGGCGACCCGGAGGTTGTTCGGATCCTTTTGATGGCTGGTTGTAGACCAGAGGGAAGGTTAGTGAAGTCCTTCTTTGTTACTCAAGATGAACATCTAGACGTCTAAATGAACGGATGGATGTCCAGATGAGGGGGTGGTTGAGTATAAGATCTGCTTGCTGATTTCATTTTTGAATAGGTGAATAGATGGCTGGGTGAACAAAGGTGGGTTTGGTTGAAAGGGTTGATGGACGTCTTGGTGGGTAGATGATTGGATGACTTGACGATTAAGTAGAAGCATGGACTTTCAAAGGAGCTAATGACCTTCTAGTCGACAAAATCCGCTAGACGCTGAGATTTATGTCAGGATGACACGTTGGATAATTGGTTCAGTGAATGTGCGTCCAGCCTAGACGGACAAAGGAGTTGGTTGGACGACAAGTTGGTGCGTAGGCTTCACATTGGATCGCATCCCACCATTACTTCTCCTTGATTCCTATTGGCTACTGTTATTAGAGACAACAACGGAGTGACACCCTACTTCCTGGCCAAACAAATTGGTAAAAAGAAGTTGCTAACGTGTTTCAAATCCTTCCGCCAAGATTATCCGGATCGCTACGACTACCTGAAAGCAGGCGTAAGTTTAGAAACACGTCTACTTAATTGCAATAAGTAGCATTGTTTGCTTGTTTTCTACTTTAGATCCCTTTAAATGTGCCTGGAAGCGCCGCCGCAAACGCAACTCGTCAACAAAAGAAGAATAATCAGATGGCCTCGCCAGCCGGGGGTGATACTGCTCGACAAATGGATCGTATATCCATACGTGAGAAGGTGGGCCTTCCCCATTTCTTTCCCTCCCCCTATCCCAGACAGTATGCCATCAGTTCAACCTTACTCTTTTGTGCAGTGCGCCTCGGCCGCAGAAAAACGCGCTTTGCAGGCACAACAAAGAGGGAAACCGCAAGTGTATTGGCTACTATACATTTTTTTTCGATTTGGTTATTTGTGATGGTAACGCCACGGTGTTATATTCCTCCCCCCTTCCCACCTCCCCTCTCTTTCAGTACCTGCAACCACTGTTCGATAGACATTACAGGGAAACAGCCCTTCTCGTACCTCACCTTTGTCTTTTGCTCCTCGGAGTGTCTTCGAAATCATCGGTTGAAGAATCACAGATAGACAGAGGGCATAATGTTCCCCTTCCTCGCGCCTTTCATGGAAGAGGGGGGAAAAACACTGGACCGAGGCCCATCCTTCCAACCAGCTATTTTTTTAAGACGAGTATGTATACTTATCTATTTTCTTGAGTAGGAGTAAGTTTCCAGTAATTTTATATCCTTAAATTCTATCCCTTGTCTTCTGGTCCGAATTTCCGGAACTTGTCTGGCAATATGGACAGAAAAAGTCAACGATGGAACCGTTAGGCCTGGACTATCCATAACTCTGTAAATAATGAATTCTGACACTTGCTAAAGGGATCTGGGACTTCCAGATCATGGGTTAAAGCTAGAACAAGTGGAGGATGGATGGCTGACGATCGAAATCACGTGGAGTTTCCAGCCATAAAACGAATCCTCCACAACAGGCAGTGTTTCACAGAGGTGATCCCACAAATTCCATGAGGAAATCACTTGGAATGTGGACGACGCCAACTGCCGTGATATCGGCCAATCAGAGTGAGGGATCGAGGACGCGGATTTCAAAGCGCTCCAGAACGTTTAAGAAGGTGGTACAGAAAAGTGGGCCGTCTATGGAATTGAAGTAGACGCACTTTCTGGGGGTACTTTTATGCAAACACGGACCCAGTGTGTTTCCAACCGTGGAGGGCAGGTCTAAATGCTTTGTTACCCTCGTTACCCCTCTTCAGTGGCTTTGGCTTGAAGGACAGTGGAGTCGGTAGATTGGGAGGGCGTCCTTCTTTAATGCGACTCCGAGAATGTTCGAGAACCGAGTGAAAAAGAAGTGGAAACCCGAGATTTCTGGCTAACGGGGTGAAAGTTGCTTTTTTGCACCCTCTCAATCAGGAAATCCTGGGAACGAAGGTCTGAGTGGACGCCTTTACTTACGACAAATCAAACGCATCGGAATTACAGCGACCATGATCGCGCGTTTTGACCCAAATGGAAGCCTAGTCACAATTCTTGTGTATTTGCATCACTTTGATTAGTTGCTTGGCCTCAACCAATCAAGAGAGCGCGAGTGAGAGGCGCGATCTTCAAAACATTCTAGAATGTCTAAAAATTGGAAGCATGGGGAAAGTTCTGGAACACAAAGGAGAAAACATTTCATGGGGTTCTTTTTCCAACTAAACGGAAAAATAGGTGAATCCTACGATGAATGAAGGGGTGGGTGGTTGCATCTACACCTAGGTGGATGTCTACGCTGTAACGCCTCAAATGGAAGGTTCTGAATGGCATAGAGTACTTTCTAGACAAATCCATCAATTCACCCCGCTAGGCCTATCCAAAAACTCAACAGATTTGCAGTAGTTTTGTCCATCTTCCCATATTATAGAATAGGTAATCTAGTACCATAAAGAAGATTCATTCCTCGCTCGGAATTGGAAGCCATGGACGGGCTCAAAGCTCCTGAACTAGAACTAGAATAGTTGGATAGATGGGTCGTGCAATAAATGGAGGGAGAAGTCGATTGATAGGTAGACACCGAGACAAAAAAGTGTTGCTTGTACAAGTACATATATGGACTAGCTCCTTAGCTGACTTGAAGTCCGTTCGGCTGCTGGGTGGCTGATTGGAGTTGAGTCGGAAGAATGAGTTCCTTGGGTGGAAAGGGTGGATGGAGAGGAGCTAGGACTCGGACCTAGAAATATGTGTCAACTGGAAGGATCTAGTATTTGCAAAATGTTGAGTGAGGTAGCTTTCCGAGATCTCGAGGCCACTCTGCCACCTTGGAGAACACGGACCATGGATCCGCCGGAGCAGCCGCTGAATTAATGGATAGAGTCTGTAGGGAAAGGTGTTGAATAAGTGAACGAGCGAATGGCCTATTGACTGCGTGGGAAGGCAAATGGATGGAGTACTAGTGGAATTAGTAGATCATCGATTCATTCACTGGACGATTGGAGGGTGTGGATGAATCAAGGAACGCCAAACTCGCGTGATCGAATGAACATCAAGGGGAAAACGGACAGTTGGAAGTACGGTCGCGAACGACATAGGGTGTATGGGGACACGAGTCACAAACAGCGCTCAAGGCGAAACCAGCGAGTGAAAGCCTCCAACACTCACATGCGTGCGCCGCGGCCTTGGTGACCCCAACCAACAGCTGACGTGCATCAAGCCACCGCGTGGGTCAGCTCCCTTCAAACTACCTTGACGACTTGTCGCCGCTTAGACCTCCGGTTCAGGCGGTAGTTTTGTCACCCCCATCTCCACCCATTCATCCTGTTGGTAAAATCAAATCGACTCACCCAACCTCTACAAAGACACGGGGAGAACCGACCGTGGTTGCAAAAGTTTATTCCATCCAGCACACATACACACACACACACGCACACACGAAACAACATATGGGGGCGAAAGTTAGGAATATAAACGCGAGGCCTTCTCCAAGACGAGTTCTTCTAACGCAGTGCAATTATCCCTGCGTCCACCAACTTGGCAAGCTTCTCCGCGATCTCGGGATTCTGCAAATGCTCCCGCAACGCGCTCGGATCCTCGCTCATTTGATTGAGGATTAGGCGCATCGCGGGATCACTGAGGATGGCTTGAATCTCGGGATCGTTTGCCGCGCGTTGACGCGCCGATTCCTCGTCGGGTTCGGAGCTCATGCAACGCAGCAGACCACTTCGAGCCTCCGCACAGTTTGGATCCAGCTCAAGGGCCTTCCTATAGAAATAATAGAAAGAGAGATGTTTCACTATTTTTACGGTGTCCAGGTCCATCTAGAGCAGGAACATGACTTTACCAGAATCGTCGATAAAAACATCTTCAAAAGACATAGAATAATGTGGATCATGAACCGATTTCAGCCCGCTACACCCTTCAGGACATAGATTGAAACCTGTCCTCCTTGAGAGGCGGTTCCGGAGGCGTTCTGCATAGATGGAAGGAAACGCCTCATTTCTGCACAACCGCGCCCCAAATGAAGCCCACAAGACTGAGTCGCCACACCCCGCGGTTGTGAAACAGGTCAATTGGGGGATTCAGCTACTTGTCTGGGACCGGGGACCTTTCAGACGATTCAAAGTGCCTAAGGTCCAGGAAGTCTTGGATCTGTTCAAATGGTCCTAGCATTAACAGGCTATCCATCAACACCATCCGAGCTCGTGAATCGAGATAGTGCCTAGAATTACCTAGAGTTTCAAACAAAACGTACATTCTCGAAAGACTCCATGAATGATAGCTGTGCCAGAATCAAACTGCAAGCAACCAAGACACCTAAGAACGCACTACCACCGACCTCTTGTTCGGGTAGTCCCAATCAGTAACTGACAATCACAAGCCTGGATAGCGACTCTTCATCACGGACCGACGGTAAGCGTCAAAGCCGCAAAAAAGTAGATCTATGGAAGCTGAATTAAACGACCAAATAAGGCTAAAATACCACCCCTGAATCCCTCCAACTTGGCACAGAATGGCCCCATTTTTCATGTCACAAAACCTAAAACAATTGGCAACAGAGGAAGAAAGGTATCACGACCAAAAAAAGAAAGCATATCGAATGGAATGGGGGAGTAGGTACTGTTGAGGACTCAAGAGGCATCCAACGTCAAGAGGTAGATATTAGACCCAGAAACCTCAAATAAAGCATAGCAGTGACAGAGAAAAATCATTCAATGATCGCAGGGATTAATCCTATCGGGCAATCCCCATACTTTGAAAGAATAAGAAACCTTGAAATCCAGACAATTCCGGATGGAAGGAATGGGCCCAACTTATTGTCACATCGAGAATAAAGCAACGAGTGGGCCTGTATTTGAGTGGGCAGCCCTACTGCAGTTTCTGGAAGACATGAATAAGACTTACCATAGAACTCTCAATCTGGTGTTAAGACGAGTAGCTCAAAGCACTTTAGCATCGGCTAGGTTGAAAATCCGCTGGCTGGACGCCTGGGTGACAACCACTCGTAGGATGACGGATAGCACTGACGGCTTAGAAACCTATCATAAAGCCATTTAAGGGCACCGGAAGCGTTTCGATCCCCTTCAACGTGACACATCCCAAAGCAGACTAGAGAGCATAGGACAATGTTCGTAGTTTCCCTTCTTTAAGAAATGGCAAACGAACCAAAAACAGTGATAAGAAAACCGCACCCAAAAGATTTGCAAGATCACACCTATCAGTAAAGTGCTTCATAAACCATCCAGAAGAATGAAACGACTCACATCACTTCACCTCCTGGAAAACCTTGAGGCAGTAAGACCATGGTGAACTCTAGAAATTCGCCCAACTACATCTAAATGCTCCCTATAAGTCATAGGCTTTGAAAACCAACCCTAACATTGACCAAAATGGTTGGAAGATCATACAATGGAACACACCTATAAGCGCTTCTCGCCTGCGTGACATCCTTCATTGCCATCAGACAAGCAGCTTTCCGGAGATACCCCTTGATAAAGTTCGGATCCAGCGTGATGCATGTCTCACAATCCTTTAGTGCACACGAAAATTCCATCAGTTTCGAGTAACACGCGGCGCGATTACTATATAGTTTCGGGTCATCAGGATTCCGCTTTATAGCTTCACAGTAGTGCTTCATGGCTGTTGGGAAATCACCATTCGAGAAGGCCGTATTGCCTAACTGCTTTTCCTGCTCTGCAATCTCGGGATTGATATAGGCCCGCTTCTCTTGCTCCTTCAACTTCTTGTCCAACGCCTGGCTCTTTTTGATGATATCAGGGGAGCGATACTCAGAGACGGCCTTGTCGTAATACTTCTTGGCATTCACCAAATCTTCCTGCTTCTCATAACAATGGCCGATTCTTGACAATGCCTTCGCAATCAGCTTGTAATCGGCGTGCAAGTCGCGTCCTAATTCGACCGCTCTCTCGCAAGTATTAATGCATTCGGCGTAGTCACCCAGTTCAAAGTAAACGGCGGACTTGTTTGTTAAAAAGGTAATGTCTTTCGGATTCAACTGGAACGCCTTTTCATAATGCTCGATCGCAGATGAAAAATCCCTTCGCTTGTACGCTGCGTTGCCAAGTTCCTTCTCATTTAATGCTACACGTGCTTCCTCTGTCATTTCCGGCGTGGGTTTCGAGTCGTTTTGCGGTGGTGGAGGGGGCGAAGGACTAGAGGATTCCGGTGAATCGGTATCCATAGCTTCATCAACATGAAAAAGAGTAGTAACCGTCTTCATGATTTTTGGATCTTTCATTAATAAACCAAACATCTCAGGATTCTTCTCAAGAAGCTCAAGGTTGCGTACATACACAGGATCATTGAGGAAGTCTTTCAGTGTTGGATGGGTTTGAACACGAATCTTTAGATCGTTTAAGGCTACGCGAGCCCGAACACTGGCGAGGCTTTCGAGGATGGAAGTATTGGATGGATCCAACTTGGAGGCTTTCAAGTACGCCTCTTCGGCTTCGGTAAATCTCTTTAGAAACTCAAGAGCAGCTCCTTTACGTGAATATCCCTTCGCCCAAGAGGAATTCAACTTAATGCATTCTTCAGCATCTTTAAGAGCATCTTCGTACTGTCCAACCTTAGCATAAGCAGCAGATCTATTGCTGTATAAAACATGGTTCTTTGCATCCAATCCAATGGCTGAGGTATAACAATCAATAGCATCGTCGTACTTGCCCTGTTGAAGGAAAGCATTCCCCTTATCCTTCAGCTCAGTTGCAGAAGGCATCACGCGCGCGTGAACAGAGGAGAAAAGCAGACAAGTGTGGGATGAACCTCGCGGGCGAAACTTTAAATACTATTGGTTGACAGGCGAGCAACAGCGCCGAGCTGGAACAAACAAATCACTCTCCTCAATGCTGATTGGGTAGAGTGCGATGCATAGCCAATATAGCAGATAATTCTAGAACTATTTATTTAGTAAATAACTTTAATTAGATAAAACAAAATATCAATGTAAATTACCATGTAGCCGAACCCATCGTTTGCACAGTGTTATAAAAATACCCGTCACTGAGAATCATGTAAATAACCTGAATCATCAAATAACACCAAAACAAAATGAGATTAAATTCACATATTATCTGCTTAGATTATTAGTTTCTGTAGGCTTATAATTGGAGGCATTTTAAACTACCTTGGGTTTCAATGGAAATGCCGAAATTCTTTTAAGGTTGCCTTAGCAATAATTTGATGGGCAACTCACTGTAAAATGACCTACTTATTTTCAAACTTTATACACTTACAAAAAAGCTTCCAGTGGTTTGCTGAAGTTCTTGTAACCTCCATATTGGGATTCTTATGTGTCACTTTGCTTTGGCCTGCTGGGAAATATTTTGGCAATGCTCCACCTTGGCTCGATTATAGATTCATGTTCGATTTTGCGGTAAATGGTATACGCCCTAACCCCTCTATTTCTCACCAATAACCACCGAAAACGTGAGCATAGAAGCGGCTGTAATGGGTACGTTTAGACTGTGGGAAACTCTCTCTGTAATTTAAAACTAGATTAGGGAATTAGTCCTCTCACGCTGTTTACGCTGGAAATTAGCCTCGAAGTCAACTTGCCCTGCACCTGTGTCGTACGCTGGTTTATCTAGTTTTGCTCAAGACTTACCCTGTTCGCACCGCCTCATACTACGTGGGTGCCCCGAGTCTTTCCTGCATTGCCCTCGTTCACAAGGACGGAGGGATGCTGGTATGGTCCGGAGGTCATGCCGCCCCGGGGACGTACACTGGCCGAGGCATAAGCGGCGCTTGCGTTACCCAAAGGAAGAGTAAACTTAGCAACTAATGTGGGGCATAGGTCGCATTATAAAGTTAGCGCTTTAATCAAACAAAATATTCCTGGCCTTTCCCATGCCTGTGCTTGTTAGGTGAACTCGACGTTGTCCCTTATTCTTCCCCTGCCTTTCAAATTACATTTACTTAACCGAGATGTTAACACTTGCTGATGGTGACACCAATCACTCAAACTTCATTAATTTGTATGAAAAAACTACACTAAATTTTCTCACATTCACTGTTCAAGTTGATGGCTTTGAAAATGCGCACATTTTGATTGCCAAGACTATGCGATTTAATGGTTTTTTTCTCTCTTTTGCATCACTCAAATCGTTCTGGTTCATACTGAGAATGAGTAGTGAGAAAGAAATTAATAAATTTTGAGTTGTGACTTAAAAAGGCATTTACATAAGTCTGCATGACGTGTCGCCTTCAATGGACGCGGATGGAGGCTTCAAAGTCCAACAAGGCGTCACGGCGAAACCACAGCACTTTTCTTCAGACCTTTACCCCTCATCACCTCCAGATCTTGGGGGTCGGAAGCGACTTCAGTAAGCTTGTCGTTGTTTGCTTTGTTCGGCACTGTTTTGTAGACCCTAACACCAGAATAAACACCACCTTGCTATCAATGTTATTGTAGGTGTTGTCTGGGTAACAAGCGAAGGAGTTGCAGCTTGTAGGGGTCTGGGTACTCCCCTAAGGAACAAGCTAAGCCAACCAATCATAAACAGGGTGGAGAGTGGTCCAGTATGTTCGAGAAACACCGAACGACCGTGACGCCTCTGACGATGTGTGTCAAAGAGCTCAACAACTACCCTTCCAGTCAATTCGGACCCTCTAACTAGGCTGGAGACAGAAGACGAATCTCCTCTGAAAATTCTTGCATCCAATTGTTGGAGTTGGTGTGATATATGGTAACTGAGAGCACTGCCAATCAACTCAATGTAGGTGGGTTCCAGTAACCATCAACCCCTTTTTCGCATCTTTTAAAGCAAGAAAAAAAACACCTCGCTCTGACTGACAGACTTGTGGTGTTGAGGGATCTTTTTGTATCCAAACACTCCTTCAATGAACAAATAAATTCTCTCTACGTATTTGGTGCGCTACGGACTCAAATGTTCACTCTGAGCGACGGTTAAGGGTAGTCAATCAGTAGCGAGAAAGTCGTGTTTTCACAGGACACACCATAACTTTTTCATACTCTATCATCACTGAAAGCGGAGCATTGAAATCCACTAAACCTGTGCCATGATTTAAAAGGTAAACCAACCCGTCACACATACGTGACGCCGATATAGGGCGTGTTAACAAAAAATGAGTGACTCCATTCCGCCCCCAAAACTGTGACCTCGTGCTCTATTACTGGTTTATACACGTCCACTCTGTAGTGGTGAGTGTTGTAACCCTGCGGTACCACCTTTCCCACGGTGTTGGAAGTCCACCCACGGCTATTGCGCGGCCTCCTTTTTTGCTCATTCTAACTAATTAACTCATTAATTCACCGACAAGTGAATTATTTAATCCTACCCCAAAGAAAACTTTACACACATACACCGAGAAAAAGACGGTGAATGAGTTGAGTTTCGCCTCACTCTGTGCTCTAGCCACAGGTCACCTAACCTTGAAACCGACCAATCAGCTTTGGGGAAGCTATTTTGACCCTCATAATTTTCACACCTTTTACATTTTAAAGTAAGAGACAAAAAGGTGAACCGGAAGTTAGCAAACTGACTCTGCTTTAATAATTTTTTTTGTCATTTTTGAAAGCCGGGTGTCAAATAAAATTGCACTAAAAAAAGTCGCACTGATTCATTCAACAAACAGTAAATGGTGAGTGCTTTGCCAACAAGTGCAGCATCGGCTGGAAAGTGCAGGCCTGAAGAAAAAAACGGAAGGACGAGAGAGTAAGAGTGAGACTAAAAGTTGGGGTCATGGCTCAGCGCTCTGAAAAAGGCTACTTCCCTCCCTGTGTGTTTATGTTGGCGTATGAGCATGTCGAGGCGGGTTTTAGAGAGGGTACACAGAGAGTGTGACAACTGCTTCCTCTGAGGCGAAAATCAGGAAGCACACCTTTCAGAACTGTCAATGAACTGCAGAGAGGAATAAAGGGAAAGAGGAATGCACAATTATTTAATTGTTTATGAGGGCGAGCTTCCCTAATGAGGGGTTTGATTGATATGGGCTAAGTATTGACACCCAAGTGACTCCTGACGGTGGTAGCGATGTCCATGAGGTGTGCGGAAGTCTCACGCACAAAGCCTAATCCATGAGAGTTCATCAGATTCCTAGGTGGTCTTCCCACCTGCCTTCACCACAATCGGGATGGTGAGGGAAATCTCAAACTTAAGACAGGTATTGGCCGTCTATAACCAACTAGAGACCCCTCTACTGATTCCATCATCATTCCTTCAGAGTTTTCTGCAAGTAGTTCCTCCTTGGGCCCAAGTTAAGCTCACTCATTGCGTCTCGGGCATCAAAGTCAGCCAGAGAGACAGATTTGCCTCTCTCGGACGTGACAAATGCATGAGCCCCCTCCAAATCAATGGGGGTAACACTAGAGTCACCCATGGAAGGACAATGGCTTTGACGACAAGATGGCCCTATTCCAAGTCAGTACACTTATCTCTGTTCCACGGCGCAGAATTTCATCATGTTTACATTGTCTTGGGTGAGATCCAGGTAAGGCGTGTACGCGTGCTTCTCCCCTTCCATTTCAATTCCCCCTCCCCCCTCTTCCCCTCTCTTTCCCCTTGCGTCAGGGTATCACCTGTGCCACCGTCCCCGCAATCCTATCGATTATCAGGCCAAGCCGCATGAGCAAAGTGCACGCGGATCGATAAAAATGTCGACATCTTGAGCGAAAGGTGGCTCCTGAATACTTGAAAATAAAATTAAAAAATTAAAATTATTGTGATAAGGAAGAACAAACTAGTCGCAAAATGTGACCTTTTGTGTGATTAGAAAAGGAAATAAGAGGGTAAGAGTGAGGAGAGTGGAGTGGGGTAGAGAAGAGTAAAGTAGGAAGCGGTGAGTGATGGAGTTGACATTTTCCACTTCAAGACAACCACCACTGATGATTTTGCTTTTTTGTTGACGTTTAGGCGCCAATCAACTATGACCTGATCCATTCTGCGTCAAAAATTCACCTGTGCCACGTCTGCCAAGTAGCCATCTAGCGATCCCGAAGGTTCAACAGTTTCACGATTTCAAACAGAATAGATACGTCGGCTCAGCCACATCGAAAATTTAGTCAATCTCGGGTCCACCCATTCATCCATTCACCCTATATTCATTCTTTTAGTGATCCTAATTACTTTCTCTCGAATAAAAAGGGCTCAATTTTTCATTGTTCTGTTCTAGATTCATCAATCTTCCACCCATTCAGAATGGCTCCTGCTTGTAAACGCCCTATTGCATAGCTCAGCCTAATTATACTCCAACCAAATTACCATCCAAAATTGCGCGAAATTAATCCATATTTACAAAGGAATAAACGCTTGAAGCCCACCCTTCCGCCTTAACACGGGAACGCTCTAGGCTGCATTAAAAAGGCGATGAGATGCTTTACAATGTTCTTTGATCTCTCTTTCACAGCAAAACTTGCGTAAAGAGGTACAGAGACACAATTTATAAGGCAGATTATCCGAAAAAAAGGCAAACAAACCTAGCTTCAACTGCACAGAGAATTACGAACAGCGGTGGGTGGGGAAGAGCAGAGGGAAGAGGGACGTCATGAAGAGATTTCCGGAATGTTCAGTGATTCTTTTATGCTGGTGGTTGTAAGTAAGAATTCGTTTCTCCTCATATTCTATCATGTCTGAAATTTGTCAGGAATTTGGTAAAGGCGATATTTTTTTTGGTAGGACTTTATACCGCTGTGTGGTGGTTTGGGTAGCCCGAATTCTTATTTGGTGAACTGTACTGCCCAATGAAGGAGGCCTCCTCATTGAAAGTTCCTAAAATCGCCAAGAAAGGCACAACCGCATTACAACTATGGAGCATGAATTGATTCTTGCAGCTGTAAGAATCGGAGAATCAATTTACTCCACATTTTTTAGAGAAAAAATTGCTAAATTTACAGTTGGTTAATATGTCCAGGTGCGATGTTTTGATTGGTTTATTAGCAGCCAGTTAAAAAACTAGAAAGAAGTTCGAAATCTGATTGGATATACTGCACGCAAAAAGAGCTAGTCATCTTGGGAAGAAACTGGCATTTTTCTTGTTTTTTTTTTTATTATCCAAGTTAATCATATTGATGGGGCCGAAACATGTCATATTTGGCGTTACTGCGATATTGTTGTGCTTGCTGCCATTGTTCGTCGCGTCTCCTTACTTGCGATAAAATCGACACGAGTTTTCGCCTGCTGGTTGGTAAGTGATTTCTATCGCTGAACAACTGCCAAGAAGTTCAGAAGAAGACAAAGAGAATCAACTTATTTTTTCAAAGCCCCTTTTTTCCATTTATCGGAGTCGTAAATGCAACCGACATCGGTTACGTCAGTTCGGGCACTTATGAAACTACACAAGCACACAAACAGACATACACAATCACACCAGTCAACAATACTCAATCTAGGGTAGAGGATAGGCCATCTCTTATTGACTCATACAAACTTTACAGTCGTCAAGGCAATCAACTTGACAGACGGGAAAGGTCAATTGTCACACTCGAACACGACCTAAGCACCACTCCTCGTGCCTTGCAATTTCTAATGAAAGCGTGACAGTCACTTGTCAGATTAGTAGCCGTGGCGTTAGGAAAAAAGCGCACGTATTGTTAGACACCTTTGAGGTGTTGCTTTTAGTGTGCCCAAAAGGGTTAGCCAATTGTAAGAGGAGGCATAGCTGCAGAAGTGAGGGGATTTTTTAAGAAAAAATAATAAACCACACATTTATTAAAATGTTATTTTTTTAGACTAAAAAGGGGTGTAAAAAGTGGATTAATGAGCAACACAGAGCTTACGTGGTAAGGCAATCAATCTTGACCGAGCTAAGAAAACCAGACGGAATTATTAGTAGTATGGCTGGCTTTGTGAGTAGTATGTCCGACACACAAACGCACACGACCCACACAAGTTTAGAAGGGGAAAAAAAGGAGAATGAATTGCAGGTCTGTCACATTCCAAGTCAACTTACGCCTCGGTACAGGATGATAAGGCGGTTCTAGGATTAAGAGATTGTGGAACAGACTACTTAAATCACTTCAAGCAAACGTGGTTAGAGGGAATTGACAACTTACGTTGAGATTGCCCTCTAAGAGGCTGTGTCGCTATTGACAACATAAATCAAGAGGGAGAGAGAGAGTTGTTAGGTGTCAAATGTCCAATTTGGTCCCAAGACACAGTATCCTGGAATTCAGTGACCCAGTATCATAAATTATGCCTCAACCTCAAATGATGACCTTACATCTACGTTTTTTTGTTTTAACCTCAAGCTATTTGTCTGTAGTGTAGTCAGAAATCGGCTGAGGTCACATAATAAGGTAAAGTTCTACGTGTGATATTAAAATGTTATAAGGAGACCCGAGCGTCGCATATGTGTGACGCGATCGTTTACGCATTCGTAGTGAGTCGCGTTCTGGTCTAGACGTCTCCGCCTAGTCAGTACACACCAGTGCCTGGCTCAAATGGACAAGGCGAGGGTGCAAATCATTCAACTATCCGGTTAACGCCCTATCACTCAGCCTGCACGAGTGGCCAGCCATCTGCCTCGCCCAGATTCAGTTGCCATGGCAACACGGGCGTAGACACCTCCAAGACGAGTTGTACACTTATTTCCATTTTCTTCCCCCAAAACAATTCACACTTGACTACTTTCATATTATCAGCATAAAATGAGAAATGCACTCGCAGAGTAGGATAGAAGGTAAAATCGAAGCTGTCAAGGTTGCCATGACAACCTTATTTCCTCCCTTTCTCTCCTTTTTGTTGCTTATTTCACTAAGCCTGTTTTTAACTGAGGAGACATTCAAAGTGACTTTTCTGGGAAAAAAAGAGCCAAACTACTTAATAAGACATAGAATTACTAGGCGTTGTCAACTTTCCAATCAATAAATTCGAAGCTTTCTTCAAACAGGCCAAAGACATTCCTTCATTTGAAGATGAGGGGCGAGAGGCTCTCTACGAGTCCCGCCACAGATTTGATCTCAAAGCTAGTAAGCCTCAAGCGGAGGGGGGAAGGAGGTTCCACCATCTGTCAGTTCAGTAGCCAATCAATCACATCGTCTCATTGTTCAAAGCTGCATTTTTCTAGAACCCACCGTCCATTGTTGGCTAGTGAAGACGTGTCATGAAGAGGTTCATAGCAAGTCAAGATAAGGAAAGACGGTACATCCAGACGTTAGACAGACTCGCTACAACCAGGCGGGATTTTCTCACTAGCCTACCTTGACAGCCTCCAGATTGAATCACCTTTGACACCTTCAAGATTTGATCAGTGAATGAAACAACCTACAGGTCATTAAAAGTCATAACTGACGCCTTGTGATGTTTCGCAGGCCGACCAGCTGGCCGACAGGACGTGTGATGAAACACGATGAGATGATTCATTTGATGAGCAGGACAGACAAGAAGGTGGTGGAGGGGGGTAGGCTAAGGCCCTGGTCTTGGTCTTGGGTCGCGTCATACAATCATAGCAACAAGCCGAACAGGCCAAACATTGGAGAGAGGGGGGGGGTGTGTGAGGTCGGAAAAGTGTGTATGTGTGTGTTGCAATGAGGGCATCCACTAAGTGCTGGTATCACCATTCGACAAGCGACTGTCGGGTAGTTAATGGACTTACAAACTTGAGCAGCACACACACACACACACGCATACTGGAAGCTGAGGTCAGGTAGAATTCGCTGTTTGACAATGAAGAGGAATTTCAGAAGACGTAGCATAGTCGGGTTGACAAGATGACTATAGCGGTATGCAGAGTTCAAAAAAAAGTAAAAAGAATTGAACAAATTCTCAGCATTTTGACTTCACATCAATTTTACATTTTCCTTTGAAAATTCAATTGGACAATGACCACACAGATTTGCAGCTACTTATAGACCTAAGAAAACCATCAACAGGTAGAAAAGTCGGATAAAAAGGGGGAAAGAAGTTGCCTCATTAAAGACCTCTCATGCCTATAAGGAGGCTTCCACAGTTGCGACTCATTTGACATCACCTCCTACTTCGAAGTTCTAGCTGTGCGGCGAAGCCTTCTGAAAAGGTCAACGACGAGGTCGGTGAGTAATACGCGTTGTGAAGTAATGAGCTCACAGACTGGACTTTGAGATGGGCTTCTCAGAGGTGTGCGTGACTCAAGCAGTGGGAGGCATGAGATCCGACCTTCACTTGAGGTGTCAGCGAATCGATTGGTTAGAAGCTCCACTGCCTCTCCTTCTCACTCCCTCTACTCACTCGTTCAACCACACTTACACACAACACTGTCAGCGTGTTCTTCGATGCCAGAAAGGCACCGCTACACACACACACACACTCACACACACACGCACAGGAAGGCAAGCAGGCACGTAGGTAGACTGGCAGAGGGAGGGAGAGGGGGGGGGAGGGAGAGGGGGAGGGTCGGAGTAAGCAGAAAGCAGGAGGCGCAAAGTAACAAGCACCAAGCAGCAGGCAACAGGTAACAGGCAGCCAGAAGTGAGAGCTGAGATGCAAGGACTTGGAGCAATAAAATTACACAACCACACGCACTCACTCACTCACTCGCTCACTCACTCACCCACACACACACACACACACAACCACGCAACTGCACACGCAAGCACACGTGTGCTCAGCGCATTCTCGGAGGCGACCCTCGACTCACTCATGAGGACTCGCCAAACGGCTCCCACTTCACTCAAGCCACCTGAGACTTCACAGTCGGAGGAATGTTGGAGGTACTGGTGGCGGTGTTGGTGGTGGTGGTAGATGTGAAGATTTGTCTTGAAAGCCAGGCACGTACAAATCACTTGACGTCCTCAGATCCCTTCCACGTGAAATGCCGTCTGATGGAGTCCTGAGCTGTACCCCTATCATTGACACTTCGGAGGATCATCAGCTCCATGTCGTCGCTTCGTATTCACTGATCTCCTCCTCCTCCTCCTCCTCCCCCTCCCGCCATTACCTCTCCTCGTCCTCCCGTTGCATAATTTCACACCTAGTCCTCTTACAAGTGGAAGGACTGGGGACAGACCTCAGTTGGCGCCATCATTACAATGGAAGGGGCGATTGTTCATCACTCCAACCAGCTTCGATGAAAGAGCAGTAAAGGAGGCCAATGGTGGAGGGAGGTGAAATAGCGCCTGGAGGATGTGGAAGAGCTGTTCGGTTGGGATTTGGTCTTCTAGCCGCTCTAGCTTCCACTCCTCATCATTGCTGTGTCATCAACTTTAATCGACTGATTTGATTGGTGGATACGGGATGGATGGTTGTGGAATGGAGAAACAGATGGATGGATTCGCTTGTAGTTCTTCTTTTTTTCCTTTATATTCACCGATCACCTCCTATTCCCTTTTCTCTCCCACCCTCCGACTTAAACACCTTCCTCATGAATTAAAACTCTGTCGCCTTACAACCGGGAAGGGATAGAAGGCAGGCCTCCCTTGACACCATCGTTACAATGGAAGGGGACAAATTTCTACCACTCTAACTAGCTTTGCCAGAACCCCATTTAAAAGGGAACAGAAATGGAGGGAGGCAAATCAGCAAGCGTTCAGGTCAGGATTTGGCCTCCCAGTCCCCCTGATTTCCTCGCCTCCTCATCACTGTGCCATCCACCTTCAATAAATGGATAGATGGATTGATTGGCTAACAAACCAGGAATGGCATTCCTTGAAGTGAGCTGGATGGGTAGGTGAATAGATGGAGAGTGTATCAGCACACGGCCACAACAACTACCAACTTCTTTGATTATTTCATGCATTCCAGCAGTGTCGCGAATTCATTGGATTTGAAGAGCATTTATCCAGAGCTCCTTCTTCTCCTCCTCCATGAACCGCAATCCACGTTAGCTTGGTGATCTTCAATCGACCACAACTCTGTTCTTTATTAGCCTCACTATTCAGGAGAAAGTCAATCACTTTCCAGACACTTTGGACGATTACATTTAAAACCCGCCTGAGATGCAACGACACCACACTAACCAGTTGCATGACTCTATAAACGTGGAAGGTTTGGATGGAAGTGCTAGAAATAACAATCAGAGACAAACTCCACCTTTTTTTACGTGAGAATAGAGAAGAATGAACGAATGAGTGAGCGAGAGAGCGGAATCACACACACAAAAACGCGACTTTGAGGTGGTTCCAAAAGCGGACAAGGAAATTGGACCTCAGATATAAGCATGGTTTTGAGACCAAGGTGTGGAGGTAGAAGATGTTGATGAAGTGACTCATTTCAACCTCAAGGAGAGATTGAGGAATTGCAAATTGCATCATAGAGGTCTTTAAACTAGAATGCGATTAAACCACTCGCGAAGTGAAAATTGCGTCTGATGGACAGATCTATATTGGAAAGGGTGAGCGATGAGGAGGAAAGATTACTAAGTCCATGGAAGTTCGGACTTCACTCAAACCTCCAGAGATCCATTAATCATGAAGTTGACAGCTAGATGTTGATTCAGTGGTCTATAGAGTTCAACCACTTATCCATCCATCCCACAAACATTGCATCACCCATTCCTCCACTGATCCAACAAGACGATCATCCCTTCACTAAAGCTTCCACATGACCATTGAACCATTCCTTCACCTGCGGCTTCACTCAATCCCTCATCACTCCATCTTGGCGTCAGACTGGATGATGCTTCAGACATCCATCAAACTACATATTCAAAAAAACCATTCCATGGATCTCTCCGTAGCATGTAAAGGAATTCTTTTTCAAAGGTTATGTTTTTCTTGGAGAGCAATCACAGTTACGCATGCAGGTGCGAAGTTAAGAATGAAAAAAAGAATTTTTTTCTTGGAATTCTTTTTTCTCACGGGAACAGGTGTCGACACTACTTGAGAAGAAGTGAAGCAACGCCATATAAAATGGTTGTGGGAAAATGTGACACCTGTGGAATGATTCAGGCTGGAACTCAACAACGCCAAAAACTTGGACCACACGCAGTTATGGTAGAGAAAGAATTTCCACGGCTATAAAAGAAAAGTAATTCGGCAAGTGATTGGATTTTAACTAGGGTCTCAAAGTCATCCATCGCATATCCATGTATCCACAGGACTGTCAAACTCAAACTCCAAGTGTTATACCATTCATCTACCCCTACTTCATCTATCCACCGTCTCATCCATCTACCCATCTATCCACTGATGGATCCACGCATCCGTCCATCCATTCATCCAACCTCCCATCAATCCGCCATCCAACCAACCATCAATCCACGTATCTGTCCAATAACCCATCCATCCTTTTCAACTGGAACATAGTGAAATGGAATCAAGCAGAAGGCATGGAAAATGGCGTCAAATTTCTAACATACTTCAATCCCATCCAATCAAACTCGCCTCATTTGTTGGGAACAAATGAAAATCACTTCACACCAAATCAATGTGGAAATTGGACCAAAGGGTGAAAAAAAAATGAGGCGCTATGAAGAGGAGCGGATCTGATGTCGTGAGATGAGGATCCCGATATTTGGACGCATCCAGGCGAATTGAAGAGGCAAAAAAATGTGGTCATCCAAGCAACTTACCAGGATCCATGTTATAGGCCTCTAATTCACCGTCCTCGTCAGATCCGACTTCCACCTCGGGCTCCTCCATGCCGCTAGCAAGAGATGGCGGTTCTTCACTAAGGCAGAGACAAATTGAAAAGTGAAAGTGACACCACCTTAGAAATTGCTATGCATAGGAATGGAAAGTAGAGTTTGCATCCACTGCAATTCAAAGCAACACAATCTAAGGATCTAGAAGTGAAGTTGTGGCGGATGATGGAAGGCTGGAAGGCAATCCTCTGAGAATAAGGAGGGGAGAGCTTGCCATGACGTAGAATAGGACCTGATGAACAGACAAATGATTCCACATAGTCGTTCCCATACTCCATGTGTAATTTTCGAGACCCTTGTTCATTTCAAACGAGGTGGGAGAGGTTAGCTTCAAAAGTGCAAGAATTGGATTGATGGTTGAATAAGGAATCCTATCAGGCTGTTCTAACCGCTGAGATCAGCCAACTTCTTTGCAAAACAGGTTAAGGAACAAAATGGGGCGCTTTGAATAGGATGTTGAGGCATTCCAGGCACCCAAAAGTTCCTGGATTTAAAAACAGCCATTCAAGTGGCTGAATGTATTCCGGGGGGTCCAGACGACATATTCTACTGCTCATACTTCCATAGCACCACAAAATTTAATTAGATCCAGTTAAGAAGCTAGAAAAGTGTTCTGGTGCTGTCCAGACCTTCAAAAAGACGGTCCAGGCATTATGCTTTATGAGGAGCTGAGGGACAAGACACTCCAAATTCGTGGGGATTAGTAGCAGGCAAGAAACACGCAAGTTTCTCAACAAATGCATCCAAGAGTAACTCCTCCCACACGTAAAAGTTCCTTTTGTTTCCACAAGGCTCCAGTACTGGAGGAGGGGCTTTTAGAGTGAGGGGAGATTTGAAGTAGGGAACGAAATCTAACCTGTGAAGTTAAATTTTTGTGGGAAAAGCAACCCAAAAATCAAAATCTGTTTTATTCTACACCGAGAAATAAAAGATGAGGCTGGAAAGGGCCGCTCATTTCTTTGGCCTACAAGCACTGGGGACTACTGAAGTGGATGAATCTACAAAAGCACTTACGCGGGGTGGAAACGAACCTTTGCCTTAGTTCTAGGCCTTCTGGAAGGGCGATTTAACAAGGCATTTAAAAACTTGGAAAAAAGTTTAAAAAAGAGTGTAGAATGCCAAATTTTGGGTGGCACATAAGAAAATGTCCGATAAAGTTGAGACCAAGAGGGAGGAGGAGGAGGAGACGAAAGAATGACAACAAGACAAAGGAAGAGGAGGCGAAGGCAGAGGGAGGTGGAGAGGAAGAGGTGATGGAAGAGATGGTAGAGAAGAACGAAAGGAGAAGAATAAGATAAAAGAGAGGGAGAAGGTGAAGGATCGTCTCCTCTCCCTACTTCCCAAGGTGCAAATCCCACAGACAGCCACTTATTGTGTCGACACGAGGTCTTTCCCTTCCCTTAGTCCAGGTTTGATGTATGGAAAAGCCTCAAATAACCGAACAATGCATTCAAAGGGCTTCTTCATATATCACTAATCCTTTCCATGAGGGCGTCAACACAACATCAGAAGCATTTTAGACGCTAGAAGAAGCCTCTGAGCAGGTCAAAACCTCTTGAATTTTTACAAATAAGCGCCTGAAGCGCCCACAACCAAAATCTTTGTCTAGGCACGAACTAGCTATTTAAACGTCTTAGGAATGCCAACATAACGTGTCACGGCATGTTTCATCGCCCAGATCCCGCTTATATGTGGTGGCACGTTGTCAATGGCAGACCACTCTGACGTTGGCAATGGCTACTACTCTCTGAGAAGAAAAATCATTTCTGCAAAGTTTCCCAAATGAAAAAAAAGGCGACATTTGAAGTCTTCCATATCACAAGATGGTACGGAACACCACCTAGACTCCAAAATGAATCCTTGGTGCAGTCGTCTACCGATGACCGCAGAAAATACTTACTGGTATTGCGATGGGAGGGAAGTGGAATGTGAGATGGGCAGGAAGAGGGAAAAGCAGATAACAGCAATGCAAAAATCGTAGAAATATTGTAGTCTACCATTGCAACGTTAACCAGCTGTCAAATCAGTGAATTCCTGGACGTCACAAGCGCTAGACCCATTCAACGATGCCAAAATGAGCGTGAAATACAGAGCTGCACTTACGGCCTTTCATAAGTCTGGAAGGTCTCCTTCTCCTTAAGTTCACGAAGAGGATCATTGCCAAGTTTGTACTCCTTCTTGGAGAGTTTATAGGTTTCACCACGATTGCGAGTGCATAGCCAGACACTGACGATGATAACGATGAGGATGAATATGATTGCAATGACTACTGCGGCGATCCATGCGAAATTGGCGGTATCTGAAAGAAGATGAAGGGTAAGATGCAGGAGTGAAGGTTCAGCTGTTCTTCTTTCCATGCAAACTATTCGACCATTTGTTCACTTATCCATCCACCTATCAGTCGGCCAATCCACCCATCTTTCTGCACTATCCCCCAACACTATTTGGGCCAGCAAATATCCATCACCTACGTTGTTTCACAACCTCCGAGAACGTCCTACTGACAGTCAACGTATTTTTCAATGCCTCGTCCTCCTCATTGTACGAGTCATAGATTTTCTTCTGGTCATCCATCACTGCTCGTTTCTTCCGCGTTTCAGCTCCACTTCTGAAGTCCTCTGTATATGTGACAAATTTTGCCCTAGAATTATTCACAAACAACTGGAAGCGACATTCCAGTTGAAGATCCGTCACTGAGCGTGATAGACGAGCTGATAGAACATCCTGCAGAGTCTCGGTGGGTGCAGACGTGGACAAGTACTGTTGAGTGGTTGGTGGTGATAAAGCCGATGAGGTCGTCAAAGTGGTCAACGGCAAGTTTGATGATTTTGACACCTCGGAGATGGGCTTGTAAGGTGAGACTCGAAGTGTAGACTAAAAAAGAAGAAGTACTACTTAAGCAAAATGGGTGGAGAATAGAGCAGTGGAAGGGCTGCAGACCACTTGCAGTTGTGTTTACGCGTTTATAAAGTGCCAATTACTTAACCTAGGGCGTGGCCATCGACGGAGCAGACCCGGTAACCAATTAAATTATGACAATAAGGGAAAGAGGGACTTCATGTAAAGGGAATGCGACAATCAATAATCTTGAAGTAAACAACAAAGGGGAACCAGACTTTGTTATTAAAAAGGATCAAATCGATGAAGGTTTGGAATGCAATAAGGAAGTATAGCATTAAAAAAACCGAATAAAGCTAAAGAGTGCATTCTCTCATAATCTTTGGGGAAGATCCAGTAAATCCTCGGCTTTGCTGAAATGAATGAAATTACCAGAAGCAAACAACTATTGTAGCTGTGTGCTGATCCATTGATACTCTACCCACTAATCTAGCCAATATTCACCAATCTGTGCACTACTCCTGCCTTCCTCCACTAATTCACCTATTCCGTACCCATCCATCCATCCATCCATCCTGTATCCACCGCGTATCCACCAATCAAATCAGTCGATTAAAGTTGATGACACAGCAATGATGAGGAGTGGAAGCTAGAGCGGCTAGAAGACCAAATCCCAACCGAACAGCTCTTCCACATCCTCCAGGCGCTATTTCACCTCCCTCCACCATTGGCCTCCTTTACTGCTCTTTCATCGAAGCTGGTTGGAGTGATGAACAATCGCCCCTTCCATTGTAATGATGGCGCCAACTGAGGTCTGTCCCCAGTCCTTCCACTTGTAAGAGGACTAGGTGTGAAATTATGCAACGGGAGGACGAGGAGAGGTAATGGCGGGAGAGGGAGGAGGAGGAGGAGGAGGAGGAGGAGGAGGAGGAGATCAGTGAATACGAAGCGACGACATGGAGCTGATGATCCTCCGAAGTGTCAATGATAGGGATACAGCTCAGGACTCCATCAGACGGCATTTCACGTGGAAGGGATCTGAGGACGTCAAGTGATTTGTACGTGCCTGGCTTTCAAGACAAATCTTCACATCCACCACCACCACCAACACCACCACCACCACCAACACCGCCACCAGTACCTCCAACATTCCTCCGACTGTGAAGTCTCAGGTGGCTTGAGTGAAGTGGGAGCCGTTTGGCGAGTCCTCATGAGTGAGTCGAGGGTCGCCTCCGAGAATGCGCTGAGCACACGTGTGCTTGCGTGTGCAGTTGCGTGGTTGTGTGTGTGTGTGTGTGTGTGTGTGGGTGAGTGAGCGAGTGAGTGAGTGAGTGCGTGTGGTTGTGTAATTTTATTGCTCCAAGTCCTTGCATCTCAGCTCTCACTTCTGGCTGCCTGTTACCTGTTGCCTGCTGCTTGGTGCTTGTTACTTTCCGCCTCCTGCTTTCTGCTTACTCCGACCCTCCCCCTCTCCCTCCCCCTCCCCCTCCCCCTCCCTCTGCCAGTCTACCTACGTGCCTGCTTGCCTTCCTGTGCGTGTGTGTATGAGTGTGTGTGTGTGTGTGTGTGTGTAGCGGTGCCTTTCTGGCATCGAAGAACACGCTGACAGTGTTGTGTGTAAGTGTGGTTGAACGAGTGAGTAGAGGGAGTGAGAAGGAGAGGCAGTGGAGCTTCTAACCAATCGATTCGCTGACACCTCAAGTGAAGGTCGGATCTCATGCCTCCCACTGCTTGAGTCACGCACACCTCTGAGAAGCCCATCTCAAAGTCCAGTCTGTGAGCTCATTACTTCACAACGCGTATTACTCACCGACCTCGTCGTTGACCTTTTCAGAAGGCTTCGCCGCACAGCTAGAACTTCGAAGTAGGAGGTGATGTCAAATGAGTCGCAACTGTGGAAGCCTTCATGTAAACGTGGAAGGTCTTTGGTGAGGTGAGATGGCCTGCCATTTTTCTCTCGCCGTGTACTCTTTCCCTCCCTTTGATTACAACACTAACGTGTGTACTTCACAAGGGCTTCCTGTCCTGGATAACACCTCTTATAATGTAAATCACTTTTACCACCCACAATCAACTTTTTCACCCTTCCTGTTCGTTTTTAAATGTCACTTTATGAAAACCACCTAACCTTAATTGTGAAGACCACAGGCTGTAGCATGTGAAGACGAGAGTAAAGAGATGGAATGTCAAAATGGAGTTTTTCGCCGTACTTGCAGAGGGCATCTAAGTGGTGAGTAAATACCACCAGTTCCAGTTTAGTTGGTGCTAAAATGCTCCGACAGCTATAAGATATTCTCTTAGAGGCTCTTGAATCGGGCTCTATTCTTCTACACTAGACTCACAAAGTCGCAGGTGACCATCGTAAGGATCATTTCCAAGTGGAGCGTGTGCTAAGATGGTGCCCAAAATCATTGACAAACGCAGCACCAAACCAGCTAGGTAACAAAATTCCTTTTAGACTTGGAAAATCCACGTAGTAAGTCTAAGGATTTACAAGAAGCGAGAAACACTCAGAACAGAAATCGCCTAGACCCAAGAACTCACCGGTTTGGCTGAATCGAAGGCGAAGTACTTGGCCAAATCCGGATCATCCATAACCTTTTCAATGACAAATGTTCGTGCCAGCACCCAGCCCTGAAGTTGCACAATGTTGAGATTTATCCAGCGTTCCATCACAGCAGTTGTGGGAACACATTGAACCTCAAAGGGTTCTTCATCACAATCTGTGCCGCAGGACAGACTTGATGGAGACACTTGTAACGCTGGCTTGGCTAGGAGAAGGAACACAAAGCAAAGACTTCAAACCAATCAAAATCGAAGAGGGAGTCGCGTGGTGTAGGTGGTAGTGCGCCACTATTGTGCGATTCTAGACATGTTTCCAAGCCTATATTGATGGCCAGCACAATGGAGGGGTCCTTGAAACGCCCTCCAACCAATCAAAATCATACATGATCCGTCAGGATGGTCAAATGGAGATTGTGATGCATTCCCTGCACAGAAAACCATCTCAAAATTTAGTTACAGAATAGTTTTTCTTCTTCAAGCAACAACCTAGTAACTGAGAAAATGGAAAATTTCTGAGGCAAAAAGGTGCTTACAAGTGAGGTGGCATAGGATTGAATTTCGTTGATTAATGTTGCCAACGTAGCTACGAAAATCTGTCATAACTACCCGAGAATGTAATTCGGGAAGTGAGGAATTCGAAATGGCTTAAAAAATTCCTACTTCTGAGGCATTAAAAGATTTGATGGATGTTGTCGTGAGGTTGGCGATCATTTTGACATTTAAACAGGTTTTAGGCTGCCAAAACTTGATGTGCGTCACATGGAGGCTCAGAGAAGTGTCGGCGGTAGAGGCACAACTCGAGACTTCTCCGAGAGACATTCCAAATGGGAGAGATTTGAAGGTATCAAACGATTTATGCATCGCCGCAGATCCAAGATCCCTCCAAAATTTAAAGTCTCAAGCCTGTGGAATGAGTGTCCATTTAAAGACCTAACTGATCTTGACAAAGTCTGGCTGTGTGACAATGCTAACAAGTGGCATGATGAACTTTGGACAATTCTAACACCGGCCATTCAACATGAGCCTTTGAAACTTACCAAATATGCAGAGAGTAAAGCGACTTACATACCAGCAAGTTCGAACCTGTAGGCAGTAAATGACCTCATAGCTACATCTACTAGTCAGTTTAACCCGACAATATCCATCACATGACAATGACATAACGCCAGACGCCTTCATCAGGAGTTGCTCTAAACTAAGAGTAGCTCTTTTTATTGCTGCTACACTAGAAAAACGCAAGATGTGGACTAGTGAAATTCACGGAATGCTTCTCCACCTTCGAAGATGGACACTGTAAGAACTTATCAACTCAACTATTCAGCATAAGGGAAATTTGAGTCAAGATCCGAATATGGACGCAACTCTTTGAATTGGGGAGGAAAAATGAACTGCTTATGAGTAAAGCACACATTTATCCCGCCTCGGAAGGAAACTTACGCACGACCCGCAGGGTTCCCGCCACCAACGACTGTCCGTACGCATTGATGGCCTTTACCGAGAGCCGGAAATTTTGTCCAACTGCCAGACTCATCACCTTTACTGCCACACCCCTAGGAGACCTTCCATGGATACCTATGGGTCCGAAATTGATGTCCAACCGAGCGATTGGTTGATCCTGCAATTGTAGTGAAGAACCAAGCACTTTCCTCAATTGCTCCACACTTGCTGCCTCAAACCCATTAATGCCGACCCGAAGTTCTACAGCGCTACCTTCTTGGGCGTTAAGGAGGCAATCAAATCTCTTTGAAGCACCTTCCAATGCGTAGAACAAATCATCAATGCAGTTAATGTCCTTGAAAGTTGGAGGACCCACCACAGTGATATTAAACGTAAATTTTAGACGCTGATCACCTCCCTCCATAATACGAAGCTCATAGATACCCGCAAAGCTGCGTTCAACTTTATCTGGGAGGCGAAAAGATGTGGCTGTCGCCTCCGGATCGGTTAATCTTACTCCATCTTTAAACCATCCGGTCTTAATAGACGATATTGCAGACTGGGGAAAGCGGTAGAAGGCAAGGAGATTAAAATCAGACAAGAGCGTTCCCTCAACAAATTGGTAGCATGCTTCTTGTGGAGAGATGGCTTCAAAGCCACCCGTATGTTTTGGAGGGGCAGCCGGGTCTAGAGTAAAGCCCTTTGTGATTCTAGGCGTCGTTTGTTGAATAAAATCCGCCGCATAAACGAGTATCGGATCGGATGCTGAGTTACGTTTTCGACAAACAAAGGCAATGTTGGGGTTTTTAGCCAATACTGCATCGGAAAGAACAAAAAGCGTCCCATCCATGGATGTCACACTGCCTCCAAAGCTCAAAGTTTCACCATATTTTGCACAACCTACAGCAGTTGTGGAACTACCAACTTTACAATAAGCCCATTCAAATGGGGAGATAAATCGGTGCCAAACTGCAGCCATCCAAGAAGGCCAGTGACGAATCTTTTCGGCATAATTACCACAAGAAAACTTGAGGGGAAAATCCAGAGGAGAAATTTCTGCTGGTTGGACCTTCTCAACCTTATTTGATCCAGCGATATTAAGTTGAGTAGCGTAGTACATTGCATCACGGAGGTCAATAACATTAGACTGGATAGTGGCTTCTGAATCCTGAACTTCACAGTAAATTTGCTCGTCGTAAGGAAAACTTGGATAGCGGATAGCGCTAAATTCAAGAGAGAAATTAGCTCCACGAAATCGGTCAAAACTATAACCGAAAGATATCTTATTGCAGGTTATGTTGCCAGCGCTCGGTTTACCAAGGAGTCGGTGACAGTTAAGACTTTGTCCTGGAGAGCTACAACAGAGTTTAGCATCGGTCAGTGGATTGGAGCGGCGAGAAACCTCACAGGAAAAGCAAACAACGTGAGTAACAAGGCTGGTGGAGCCGAGAAAATAGACACTCCGGGTGACTCTGGAAGTAGCATCGATCAGTACGTCTGGTCTGTCGTCCGTGAGGTAAATGTTTTCTTCATGACTAGCACCATTCACTGGTGTAAACTCCAAAAGTTCATATTCGGGCCCCCCTATAAAGGAATATACAGGAACATAATGCACGATTATCGTAGAGCAATAGATAAGCAAGTAGTAAAAACATACCGCACACAAAAGAGGAAAGTAGGAGGCAAAAGTAAAGTACTCTGAGGAGCGACATAACAGCAGGAGCAATGACAAGTCTCGCGAACCAGCAAACTGGCATCAAACGCGAGGGCGTGACCTAAAAACAGTGTAATAGAAAAGTAAAACAACTATGATCTAAATTGATTTACAAATAAGATTTAACAATAAATAAAACAATTTCAGACGATCCATCATAGTCAAGACGTGCTACTAATTGCCGTAAACTAGGCTTAAACCAAAAAATTAACAATTAATTCGCCTAGAAAGCCCTTGCCGAATATTCTTAAAGTGTAGGCTGAGAGCGCACTTCCTTGCATTACGCCTGCTGTTTACCGTTCTCTTAGTTTCATTAAAGTGTCACTTGGTCGGTCACTTTCTTCGCCAGTTAGCTGCTTTCTGGGCCACGCCAGTAGCCTCAGTCCTTTCCGACCACCATTTGCATTACTACGATTATGAGCCCCAGTTTTAAGATCAGTGTGAAGTAAATGCCAATGCATTCACATTTGCATTTAAAGGACACCAAATTATGGCATAATGATCGCAGTCCAGGGCGGAACAAAAGCTCGTGTTTTCCACATGAACACCCATTGCTCTAACATTGGGTACTGTTAAAAAATAATAAAGGAATCTTTTATCTAAATACTTGTTCTTGCCTAGAATAGCTACATGTTAGCATTCACTAGCCTTAGTAAATTGCCCTCTTTGAAAGCTACAAATTGGATTACTTTGTTTAAAACATCGTTTAAACTAACTCGTTGTTCAAAGGAATGGTTCATCGCCACAAGACTTTTCCGGAGACGAAAGAAAACAATATACACTTATGTTCTTTTTTACGGAAGGGGTTGGTGCTGCTTGCATGGCCTAGTCGCCAACCCACCCAGCGAAGGCACAATGGCCAAGATACACAGCCGCTCTTCGTTAAAACTAACGTACTGTAATGAAGCTCTACTAACACTACTTTAGCAGCAGTATTTCTCACAGCCAAATATCCTTAGTTTAGTACCAAACTACAACGCTTGATAGAATTAGTAGACATTTCAAATCAACCTAACGGCGAGTTTTGATAGGCACTCATCTATAGCGATTCGATTTCGGCGACTAAATATCACCAACAAAATAAACAACACCCCCACCTAAAACATCTTGGGTGTTAAGGGTAAATACGGACCCAACAAACTGGGAAGAAATGGGTATTCCGGCGAAGGCTTCCCAATCCAAAACAGAAGTAAAGGAACCGTCACTGGCGGTCTTCCGCTAGTAATAAAATGTATTCCGTCTACTAATAATGTACACATGATGCATACATACATACATTCTGGGGAGAGGGAGGAGGTGAAATGAGGACATTAGTATTGCACTGAACGGGACACGCATAAATTACGAACTGACAGAGAGTATAAAACCAAAAGAAAAGAAGACAAGGGCGCAGAAATTAGGGACGAAAAGGAGACGAAGCGAGGGGTCAAAGTTGGTACTTTACAACTTCGGGCAGGGGGCGAGATATGCGACGCTGCTCCGGATGCTGGGCGGGAGGGGATTGGGGAGGTGAACGCGCTGGCTCTGTTTCCATGGAACGCTCCATCAACGGTGTCATGTTTTGACTTCTGCGCACCTTTGCTTTCATTGGCAGTGCTCGTGCATCCGATTTTCGTAGTTTTGTCTAACAAGTCACAATCGTGGTGCTACTAATAGATTTCTCAGTAGGAAACGGTTTAAGCAAAAAAAAAAGACCCGAGGCAACGATGGAGAGAAAGTAGAAGATAATCAAGCCTCATTATTCCTCATAGTAACAGCCTTTAAAGTGAGAGGGAATGAGGAATGAGACAGCGACTCCACTCTTCTGTGGTGAATGACATATTTTAAGTGACATTTCCACCTTTCTTTCAATCGCCTTTTCTTGGTCCGTTCTCAATGTATTTTATCACCATCACTTATGTCAAACACCAACCCGCCCAATTATGCTGATCAGCCTCTTTACTACCCTTGAGAGGATAAGTGCCTCCTCCCGAACGACATTTTAAGAGAAGAAATGAGTGAATCGCTTACAGGGTTTTTATAAGAAGGCGACGGCTGCATCACTTCATCACCGTTCACATTGACTTGCCCAGTTTCCTTCGTCTCGCCTTCATCTACTATTTCCGGTGGTGTTACAGAACTGGATAGATCTGCTAAATTCACCAAGGAGTGATTAGCGAAACAAATATGGGAACCATTTCACTAATACAATCCCCAAACTCAGTGGCATCCTACTGAAGTCTAATTAGGTAAATGACTGACACTTAACAGCCACCTACTTTCGCTATCGACGTAACGAAAGTCCTGCATTTCAAGGAGGATGCGAGAGACATTAAAATTGCGAACTGGTGGCGGTGTTTGTGTCGGTGGTGGGTTCTCCGAGGGCTCAGCGTAGATCTCTTCCTTCCTCGAGCGATCTGAGAAAAAAGGTTGAACACTTAATAATAAGCGAAACATACATGAGCCGATTGGCTGGTCTAAGCTTGCAAAAAATGAGGGAAAGGGGTAGCACATTCCTTCCATCCAGCTGCATAGAAGATGAGAAGCGGTGTTAAGGATCAGAGACATCAGTTTGCGTGACATTCACTACCTGGAATTTCCACATAAGCATCGCTACCGACATCCGTTGCCACCTCCGCAACGACATGTGAGTCAAAGGAGGAGCGTGAGGCGGCCTCATGGCCCGCATCTCCTTCTTCAGGGTACCAGTAGACCCCCTCGTAGTCTGCCTCCAACGGCTGCTACACAGAAAGGAGGAAGGGATGGGTGAAAAAAAAACTCGCCACAAAAGAAAAGAGATAAGAAGACGGAATGTTACAGCTTCAGTAGGAGGCCGCCGATTTTCTGACAGGAAAGTTGGCAACGCGTTACGGGCACGTAGGCTCGCGATGGATTCACGCACAGTGATATTGCGATAGTGACCACTTTTACCGCTTCCGTAAGTGTTACCCCCGTAGTCACCACTGACGCGGGGTACAATCGGTGCTTCTATGACACCGGTATTGGCGGCGACAGATGAAAAGGCGGAAGCCGTAGATTGCCGATTGTCCGATGAGTTTTCAACTGTGCAAACGAGGCACGTAAAACCCGTAAAAAAAGGGAGGAAAATATTTGGAGGCTTGCAAGCGCATACAGTCTACTTACTCCTCGATTGTTGTTGCGATGGATTATTGTGGCGGCGCCTCAATCCGGAATGCAGCACCTCCAACAAGTGCAGGCCGCTAAAACTGGTTTCACTGCGGGGTCTCCGTGATCGCTCGTTGTTATGGCTATTATTGCTACCGTCAGTGCCGCAATCGGCGCTCTGATTGGTGGTAGGTCGATGGGAGTTAAGGAGATGCTCCACCTCAGAGAGTCGGTAGGCTCGTGAGGGGACAGGAGGACCTACATTCAATACATTCAAAAATACAAAACGAAAATCCATTGTTCTCCATACGGAACGAAAGGATATCCAAGACATTTCTTTAAAAATAAATGCAAAAAAAGCAGAGTAACAAAACTCATAATTCCTACTTAAATACCGATAAGTAGTGGATCCTACCAGAAGCAACTTCATGATTCCCCTGACTCTTCACTGTCCTCCGATATCCACTCAGCATTCCATTGCTGGCTTGACAACCGGGAACAGCATAGACAACATTAGGTCGCATACGAACAGGGTTTGGCACTTGAGGATTACGAACTTGGGCGTAGACCGCCTAAAATTTAAATAAAAAACAAGTTTATGCCCACCCTTTGTGGGTACAAAAGATGTCGCAGACGAGACAACTAACCGGAGACTGACTTGGCGCAACTGCAGGCGCTTCTTGATAGAAAGGACTCGATCGGTTGGGATCATGAAGGATTGAGGAGTAGTAGGGAAGGGCTAAAGAACCTCCCGAATCCTCACTATCTACACCATTCCAAAAATCCACCTTCTTAGTTGTTGTCGCCACAACTGAATTGGCAGCCACGGCGACTGCGGTTGAGGTTAAAACTGAAAGGAGAAGAAATGGTGACACTGGCTTCAAGCTCAGTGATGATGACAGCGAAAACTAGAACGCACCTTCAGGTCGGTTTCTTGGGGTGGCCGAAGCACCAGGCAAACCAACGCTAGCGTAGAGAGGATCCGACTCCGAGGGCTCGCAGAAAGAATACGGACGAGTTCCATCAATTACATCGACATTTCTAATACCCACGATCTGAAAGGTGGGAAAAAAGCATCGCACATAATAGCATCATTTACGATCATGGAAATGCCTTTCACTCAATTTAAGCCACTAGGAGCGAATGAACCTATCAAGAAGTGCAGTGATAATCATACTACTAGGGTTTCATAAGTAGTAGCCACTTTCTAGTAGGCGATTGGAAAAAAAACCTTGCTACGGGGAAGTGACTCTGAGTTTTATGCTTCATGAAAACGGGTTTAACACGGCCGCAGGGTTTCTCTGACAGTTAAAAAAGGCTTGACGCACAGTAGCAGGAATGGACAGTTGGAGGAAGGGGTTGGAGGTAGCCCAAGACCACTTGCCAATGCAAAAACTAGCTTTGGGAAGATTTGTCCTTCAGGATGGGAGGAAATGAGAGTGGTGCTGTCCACTTAACGTCATCGTCTGTGATCGTATCGTACAACTCCTCAAATGACTGACAGCTTTTCTTGGTACTAGACAACCACATAGAAAATCAATGCAGAGATGGTCGAGGCTGCATCTACAGTTGAATATCCAGACCTAACAAGGACTTAAGACATTCATAAAGGTCATAGTTCCCAGGCTAAACCCTTCTGAAGTGAAAACTATCCCACCTCATGAGTGAGGCATCCCTTGGTCAACAAGACCCTTGGAATCATCGGGTTCCATGAGAGATGATGCAGGATTCGGACAACAGAGTTTGCTACAACATTCCAGCCAAACAAAGAGGAGTTACCAGGCCTTGGCCGGAGGTGAAGCATTCGTCACACTTTTGAAAATCACACGCTACCGTCAAGTACTCCATTGCACGAATAAGACTGACCCTCTATCAACTGGGTGGAGCTCCGCTCAAGTACTCGCACAGCCACCCAAAACCTCCTCAAATGTCCGAGAAGAAGGGCGATAAAAAAATACTCAATTCTTTCATGCGATTGGTTCACTTCAAGGCTAAAGTAGATTTTTTTTTAGATCCAGCAAAGGAGAAGCGAAGAAAAGGGTAATTAAATGACATTTTCCTCTTTCGCGTCAATTCTCCCCCTCCGTCTCTTCGCTCTAGACTGACATATGCGCGGTGATAAATCACCACCACCGCAACCACCGTCGTCATTAGTACTGACAAGGGGCAAAAAAAAAACAAGAAGGAAGGAAACAGTACTTGACACAGTTATTTGAAGTTGGCAGACTTTGGACGTGTGCCAAGTTGGGTGGAAAGTTAATGAGGTGGGTTTCGGTTTAGGACCATGAAAACTGACAATTTCAAAGAACAACTGAGGAGAATATGGGAAAAAATGAAGAAAAGTTGCTTCAAATGTCACAAAAAGGAGTTTAACGGGTTCGAAACACGCATTATTTCGATAGGCGTTTATGGTGGAGTGCATAGAATGCGTTGGGGTAGAAATATTCGGGCACTGCAATTCCCTTTGTACTTGAGGCTTGGCGAACTGTCATGATCTCTTTGTCTATACCGATGATAGTGGCTTACCAATGCCTTTACCAAACTTAGAGCTTTAACAGGCTACCTAGAAAATTGTAAAAACTCCAAAAAGCGCCATCTTCCACTCGTCAGATCGAAATCAGGCCAACGGTGTGGAACCTTCGGAACCCACTAGAGCCTAGAATGGTGTTGATTTCGATGGATAAGCCTTCTGATTTTTAGCTCAGAGAAGTTCACTACTTCAAGGAACTTAACCCGATTTACAGGGAGCTTCCATGGTCAACAAATCCAAACAGTTGATTAATTCGTTCACAATCCACCACACACACCCACCCACAAAACACCAGGGAATAGTGAGTAGATGGTTTGCAGGTAATCTATGAAGGACTCATCAGCTTAGTAGTTGAAGTAAAAAACATATCGGTAGCAAAATTGGGAGTTAATAATGCTTTTCTATAAGGTGTAGTGAAAAACAACATAGTGGTCGCCTTTGGAACGTAACCACTGTCACCTATTAGTACAACGGCTACCACGATCTTTATTTTCTATTCGATGTAAGCATAAACAAGGTATTTCATAACTCATAGAAAGACTACTCTAAGTTGGTTTACAAGCCAAATCAGAGTTATTGTCAATAATTGCAACAGGACAGGCAATCTTCCTAAACTTGATCCATCATGTGCCTTTGAGAGATGCGTTTTTCTGATAGCGTATGGAGCAGAGCCTCCAAATGACAAATAAACAATTTAACGAGAGGCGTTACAGCTTTAAAACTTAGTTAGGTCAGATTTACAAAGCAGACAAGCTTAAAATGCATCCGTCAGATTCAACTGGCTTTTGATGGTATGCGAGAAGGAAGTTGTAGAGTGCAACAATGTTTACAATACTGTACAGTCCCGATGGCGTACTGATGCGTGCTTTACAATGCATGCATTTCACATGTACCGAAAGGGACACTAACTATTCAGGTCACTCAGTTAAGTTCAAGATAAAAACCCGAGTCGTAGAAAATGCATAAGTCATGCTCAATATTCACTAATTCCGGGGCTCCAAATTCCCATGAACGCGTCCACTCCCTATCATACTAATTCTATAAAAGATCTGGAAGTCCAAAAGATCTAATGATCTTACGAGACAGTCTATCTTCTACCATGCCTTAACCGCTGAATATCTTCAGGAACCGGGATGGTCTCATTCTAGGAATGAAAATAATGTTTAAGTGATTAGAATTATGCTATCCAGGCGATGGATAATGACCAGGAGCCAAAAAAACATCCTGACTTACCGTTAGTATTGCAATAACTCCATGGCCTCAAGAAGTCAGACACCGAATCTGTCTTGGAACTGGAATGGACTTCTACATCAGTAAGTAGCACTCTTGATTAAAAAGATCAAATTTCAGCCGAAACAAGCTGAGATCCAGACTATGAAAGAGAAAGTGAATCATTCCCTAGGGTCCAGATAAGACTCCAACCACTGTCCATACCAAGGCATGGGTAAATTTAAGTCAATGCACACGGCTGGTAGCCGAATAAATAACCCATTCTGATGAATTCGTTCACCTATAGCAATGTCGGAATCAGCAAAGCAGAGCCAAGGATTTTCAACAATCATTCTAAAGCTATAAAAACAAAATTGCGTTCCCGATGTTTGCAAGATTTTTTTCAAAATGCAGGGAAAAGCCCCAAGTGGTAGAATTAAGAATAGATGATCCCATATTCGAATTTCTGAGATAAAAATATCATTGATTCCAAAACTCATCTCAAAGCATTTCAACGGATTTTTTTCGCAAAAGGCCACGTGGAAAAATTCTTCACAAAAAAATCACTCAACGCTCATAATAAGGATGTTTTAATAGGTTCTATAAATGGCTTTTGTTCAAATAGTAAAGTATTTAAAAAAGATCTTTAGAAAATGAGTAACATAAAATTCAAGATGCCACAACGAAATAAAAGGGCAGGAATTGGAGAAATGTGCTTTTATGCCTTAAGTCCGAAAAGAACATCAAGAGCACCGGCCAATCGACGGAAACTGAATTCTTGCAGAAACATGAGAAATAAGCACTGGAAAAGAGATTCGGAAGAAAAGAAATGTTGAGAAAACCTGGCTACAGCAAAAAAGGGTTTGAAGGCCAATGTTCAAAATTCGAAACAAAGGGGGAGACTCACATTGGAAGCAGGCGCTGTGGCTACCGGAACAGGTGGCAATTCACAATTTCGTTTACCTCTGGAAGTCAAGAAAAATGTTTGTTTAATTAGGTATGGATCGGAAGTAAGGTGTCCAAAGCAAATACAGCTTTACATGTGGGTAATTAAATGGGAAAAACAAGCCGCACTACCCAGGCGCATTCAATGTAATAGGCAAAAAGATATTACCTAGTTACATCAGCTCAGAATTCAACCAAGAAACTATACCCAAGGGTAAAGCAATTCCGATTGCCATTCAAGTTGGAATTCACGGACTCCCTTGCACTTGGAGGCTTACGATTCGTGCTTTCATCTTCAACGGGCTGAGAAGTAGACATGATCTCACGAATAAATATGAAAAATAGGCGCGTCGAAAGGAGTAAGTAATAGTCTAAAAGAACTAACCCACCTTATGACACAGGTCTGTCTTCTTTTGCCTCTTGAAACAACACAGCATGCAAGAAGCTTTACAACTGCGGGAAAATAGTTTGGCCCTATTTTCAACCTTACTTGTCATTTTTCCAAAAACTCAACATCAAGAAAATACTAAGCACTACTGACGGAGGTAGTTGTTTATGGAGTTGAAATCTCAAGCGCTCGAAGGTTTGCATACTGCGCCAATTTAAAGTCAGAATCGCTTCAGGTCACGTCATCCACCGTAAAACCATCTCGGGCATATTACGTGTCAATCGACACTACTGCTATGCACAAATTCACAAATCGATGGCTTCGTATTCAAGGTCAAGCAAAATTATTTTCTCTTAGACTTCTTGCATAATACAACTAGTCTCCCGTTCTGATTACAACGTATTTTTGTTAAAAACAACTTTAAAGCTAATTTTTATGCCATTGTTAGTGATAGAATGCTAACACAGCTACTGGTGCAGATATCCAATGCCTCCTATAACATTTAAAATTAGATGTATTAAAAATTCCTAAAAAACAATGCTGTCAACAGATGGCATACAAACACAAATATGATTTGCCTTATTTGTATGCAACTCATTACCCGTAGTTACCATTCTGGTGGTTTTCTTAGAAACGAAAATCATATCATCAAAGCAGCCAAAAAGCTTCGCTGTCTTACACCTTTGCATAGAAAAAGGTACCTTTTTAATTTAATCTTTAAAACGGTTTTCGTTTATCTGCCTTGGCCATGGCCGCTCCTCAATCACACACAATGATTTTGCCGTAACATATTTATCGTTTCGATTTAATTAAACACATTATGAAGTTTGAGGCAAGGGCAGACTGTGTTGCATTCTGTTTTAGCTGACTCAATTTTACTTCAGTATTTCAACTGGCTTGTATTTTCGTCTCTTTCCTAAACCTTGCATTTTAAACTACGGAAGATTTGCACTAACTGTAGTTGTAGCGTGTAATACTTTGTTTGTTCGAACTACCGGTTTCGGTCACTTGGGTGGCCATCTTGTACTAGCCGGTTGGCCGGCCTCCGGGCCGTGCCAACAGCCCCAAGCCCTCTGTTTCCAGAATATATATTCTGCCCCAATACTATTCCTTCTTTTACCTTAAAGGGAGTCTCGGGACGCTACATTGGTGGCAGCGGAAAGCGGACCCGACTTTGATGGATTTTATCCTGCTCCATGCCGCTTCTGACAAACTTTGGCGGTGTGAAAGAAGTGCATATGCTATGGATGGGAGGACCTCAGGTATCTCGTAACAGAAGGGCTGAGATCGGCGTCCAGCTTCGGCATCTCCCTCTTTCCCGTGTTCTGCAAGGAAGCTATTAACAACT
>MIEF01007785.1:0-19040 GCA_001870725.1 Taenia solium | reverse complement strand
TTTTATCTAAAGGTCACCTCATTCCCAAAGGTGCTGTGTGATGTGCTGAATAGCAAGATTAGTGGGCAAATGCCATGTAATTCCTTGTAGGCCTTAAGCGAAAGCAAATAGCTACTGTCACTGTATTTCAGTAGCGAGGGCCACGCGCATCAGTGACCTCTGATTTGGTCACCTGATTGGTGGTGAGAAAACTGTCAATCACATTGCAGCTTCACCACAGTTGTTGTTTGTTTAACCCTTGGTTTCGGGTGCGCATTTGATTGGCCACTATGTACCTTGCCCAGTGTCCATACCTGTAGCACTCAACTCTTCTTCTTCGACAAACACGTGTGCATTAATTCCGATCGAGTATTGCCTTCTCATGTCCTCAGAGAAGTCTTGAAGCGCTACATTAGCATCAACAGACTGGATCTTCCTGATTTAAGGGATAGGTATGCACTTGACATTTACTTCTACCCCTTTATCAACTAACTCAAAGCCATTTTAAATGCACCATTAATGGGAAGCATTAATGTAACCTCGCGCACAGATACAGGGCCTGATTCTTGTACTGTTCTAAATTAATACGATTCAAATAGCGGCCAGCAGAACTCAAACTATCCAATTGGTCCACTGGCCGTTGTGGCTGATTTATCCACTGCAGAATTCTGTCGAGAGGGGTCACGAAATAGCTGATACAACTCCCCCATAATCCCCTTGGGTTAGAATCACTTCTAACCAGCAAATCGTGACTACTATGCTATCATCCCTGTGATTTTGGCCTTTTAGCATGATACCACGACTGACTCAGACGTCAAACATTGCTTTTCACTCCGATAGTGACCCAGACGTGAAATATTATCACCTAAATGTCGTCTGCACCACGTGTGCCTTGCCTGCCTGGGCATTCTCCTCGATAAGCTCCCTTGTGCTTGTCTAAACCCAAGTCTCATCCGGGCATGTCACAACACCTTCGCTGATTTACACGTCTAGTGGGGAAAAACTAGTTAGCCAGATACATCCACGTGAGCACTTTAAAATAATATCGTCGCCAAATGGTCTTTTATGCACATACTTCACCAGTGCTTACTTCTTCAAAGCGTCTCTGCTTCGAATGCATATGGTTGATGAATCCCAGATTCAAAGACCTGCAACAGTAGAAGGATGCACAAGGAGAGCATTTGTTTGGCCATGCCAGAGTTCGTTCGCATGATCATTAAATTAATTGCTATTTCTGCTACCCCTAAAATTTGCCGTGAGTTAGAACGGTTAATTTAGACTCAGGGGTTGTGGCAACACGGATGTGTTCGAGCCATAGTCGACGTAGAAGGCTGAACGAAGGGAGGGTCAGAGGCGTTAATCGTACATGCTTGCGTGCACCTCAATCTGCACAGATGGTGCTATTCCTTAACGAATAGAATTGAGGGACATGCCAGCAGACTCTTCATTCCTTCAGGATACCAGTAATGCATCTTGCACTATTCTACTGTGGGTTCCTACGATTTGACAGGTAATGCACGGCACCACAAATGGACATAGACCCGTTGAAATTAGTGCCCCTAAATGAACTCTATGTACTGTCAAAGAAGAACTGATAAAACTCCACTCCCAAACGTCTACTTGTTTGCACATTTAAAGCATTGTCCCGATTGTGAGTACAACGAAATTCAGGTGACTGATTTCTGTCTGTTTGAAATGGAAACACCTTCAATGCCAAGTCAAGATGTACAACTTATAAAACGTTCCGAGTCCAAAGCATATGGTCTGGCCAATTCCTGGAGGCAACTTACACTTTGAATGATTCCACGAAAGCTTCAGTTCACTTAACTGAAACCCTTCTTGGTACAAAGACACTTCAGCCACTCAATGGAGCATGCCCATCAGAGTTCTCTCCTCGGCAAGGACCTCCTTTTGACTGACAGACAGACAGTTAGACAGATAGATAGATGGATGGATGGATGGACAGGATGGATACAGGATGGATGGATGGATGGATACAGGATGGATACAGGATGGATGGATACAGGATGGATGGATGGATGGATACAGGATGGATGGATGGATGGATACAGGATGGATGGATGGATGGGTACAGGATGGATGGATGGATGGATACAGGATGGATGGATGGATGGATACAGGATGGATAGATGGATGGGTGGATGGATGGATGGATGGATGGATGAATACCAACATTGGTTTCAAACACAGACGTGCACACTCAGCCAGTGACATGTCGAAGTGACTGAGTCAATACTAACCTCTGCATTGTCCTCAGTCATGGCAACTCATTAACAAGGGGCCTAGTCAAATCGGTTTCGCATCCATCTCTGCATAGTCCTGTCGACTGTCTCCACCAGCGACATTGATTGGCTCTGCTGATGGCGCAGCTACTATCGACACTGTCCCAATGAACAAAAATAAGACAATGCATGCTCTTAAACTATTTATTAACATTGACCACGGTACAATCAGACTAAGGTCTTTTACGACCACCTTCTGATAGTAATTTGAAAACTTCCCTCCCATCCAGCAATTTAGCTGACATCCTCAGATAACCAAAGCACGAATGGATCACGGTAGCAGAGCTCAAAGCGGCGTCGGAGGAGGTAAAAGAGGCAATAAAGTGGTGAGGTCTCAGGGGACGCATCTCCAGTAAATTATTGCCCAAAATGCACTGCAGCTCACGCACTGTAAGGTGACTTGGAACTCGAAGAATTAGAAGCCAGCCCCACTCCTTTTGCAATGCCATCGTGTTGAGCTTAGCCTCTACTTCGTGCGACTGCAATTTCAAGGCAAAATATGCACTTGAGCCATTCGGTTCCCTGTATAAGCTTGGGTTGTCACGAAATAGCTGAATCTGAGAGTCAAGCATCTAAAGGAGGAAAGGCGGCTTCCTGTAAAGGGTTCAATTAAAACTGTCCACCAAAGAGCTTGACTCACCTTTGCCTTGTGGAGAAGCGCTTCGATTAGTGATATAGGGAAAGGTCTCTTCACTCTCCGTGTTCTCCACTGTTCGACAAGCCCTTGCCAAAGTTATTGCGAAAGCACGAACAGATGAATTCCAATTTAAGGAACAAAAGATGGAGGGCTGAGATGCAGCCTTATCGATACAATGGCACTGAACTCACAGAGGTTGTCTGCTCCACTTGGATTGGTAGAAGTGGATGCGGGACATAGAATATTGGAGAAAGAGGCACTCCACCCTCATAGAGGTGGAAGTAGGTTTGACGGGGAGGAGCTGATCTGCTGTAGGCATATGTGCCATGGCTCACTGTTTCTGGGTGAATTTGTTGCACTGGGGGAAGACTGGTCGTCGGTGGAGGCAAATTAGGCAATTCAGGTGTCAAGACATTGGCAACTACCAGCCCAGTGGAGTCTAGCAATTATAGGCATTGAAAATAATCAAAGCCAGTGAAAAAGACTGAGTAAAATTAGTTGGAATGGTATGAAAGCACTTGATGAAGCAGTTGGTGATTGCATGAGATGACCACTGCAAACGTTTTGTTGCGGTGCTTCATTCATAACACTCGAACCCTTTTAACATTGCTGTATCAAGACATGTTATTTGGTAGGTAATGCTGAGAAAATGAATAAAAATGGCGTTCATATTGCTGTATCATCAACCGTTGCCTTAGGAGGGGAAACAATTCAGTCGCCTATTTCACAACAATGAGAAAGTTGTACACATATACTAAACAGAGGGAGAGAGGGAGAACTCACAGTACATGGTTAACAGACAAAGCAAAGTGAAAATTCAGGCACGATAGTGGTAATAAGGGCGACCCCGAAACCAAAAAATTACTCTGTCCACTGACGCGACCTAACACTCAAATGACCAATCGCATAATGCGAAAACAAAGCCAAACATTTTGCGTGCTACTTCCACCATCACATGGCATAACGTGGTGGTACAGTGACGGGGTCAGTTAAGGTCATTTCAATCCCTATCTAGCAGGCGTGATTTCATGCAACTGAAGTCACGTAAGTAAAAATTTTACGCTTGGAGTTATTATAGTCGTGCAAAACCAATCCAAACTCACAAAAATACATCCCTTTCCGCGAATGGATGCCTTTTGCTGACCTTCTCTTGGCTGACCAAAGCCCGAATTGGCAATGACATGAACTAAATAGATCAGTAACATACGGGCACTTTAACGTTTCAACACCGCCTAATGCATCCACCACATACCTCACCTATGCCAGTGTCGAATACGACAGAAGATCCGTTTCATTTAATAAGCCCAATACTGGTATCTTAGCCAGCGTAGGGCTCTGTAGCATGACCTCCAAGGTGTGCTAGTAGCAACACAGATCTTTTGAACCGTAGTGAATGGTGCCTTTGCTTATTACGACTCTACTGACGATATGCACTGACAAGGGCTAGCCGAGTTCATTAGGTGGGCAATTTTTAAGTCGTAGTGCACACTACATCAGATTGGTCACGTAAGACTACGCCATAGGTGGGGAACAGATAGAAGTACTTTTCCATCAGCCACAGCCATCTGAATAACGTCTCTCTAGTTCAGTGTTTTAGATGGGTACCTCGAGCTGATACAGTTCAAGGCATGGGATTTAGAATCTGATAAGTATACAGCTGCGAAGATTATGAACTGATCATAATGAGCAGGCAGTAAATTAAGGTGGACTGACAATATTGACTGCGTGGAAGTTTTCAAATATCTAGACCCTTGTTCACGCAGGGAAATTAGGCGCACCATCAGTTGGAAGGGTTGATTTCCCTCCACCTTGCAGAATGGCTAATACCTTGATGTAGAATACCATACCCCATGAGCTTGTGCATTTAAAGACAATAAAGTGAGCCATTGAGAGTTGTCACACTTAGCTGAAAGCCCATTTTATCTTATCACCCAACAATCCTCTTTCTATGCAGTGTGGAGAGCACATGTGATTATCAGGATAAACACTGAAGTGCAAATATTTCATTTACTTCAACATTAAATCCACATGGTGACGGTAGCAGTGATACTGATTGGAGCGAGACAGCAATCTGGTATGCAATAGGTGACCGACCGAGAACATGACAGAGGTTGACGTTGGAGGAAAGTAAGTAAGTTGTGGAACTACTCAACCACCTCTCGTCATTCGGTTGAAATACGTCACCGCACCTGCGTGGTTCTGTCGCAAACTAATTAAGTCGACATTGTCACTTCGAATGTTGTGTTTCCTGAAATGCTGAAGTTGAAAGAGCAACTTACGCAACTGCCCCATCTAGCTGGAGAATGTGCGCTCCTCAGACCATTGAAAGTCGCCAAATAACTGCAAACGGGATGGTTGTAAGAGGACTTGATTGCTTTATCGAGTGAGAAATAAAACTAGGGAGTAACTTGCTAGTATGTTCGTAGCGTGGGTGTGCTTGCAGTGAACAAATCCTTGGAACGATCCCACCGCATTCAAAGCGTTCACTAGATGTCAACGCTGGTAAGTAATGGAGTTCTAAAAAAGAACAATCCTCTTAACTCTTAGTGACTCGAACTTTGCGGGTGTTAAGAAGGTTTCTTATAAAGTCACCAGTGTGGTATTCAATGAAGTGACGCAGATACCGCTTAAAACGATTGAACCTGTGTCCACATCGAGCGCACACTAGATGTCTACAGCCTGATGTGAAGAGAGGCTTGAATGTCATATACACTTATGCTTTCTATCAATAAAATAGACACAAGCGTTTTACACTTTTGATGAACTAAGAGCATCCCGACGCTCAGATACGCATCGAGGCATATGGGACACATTCGATTTCCAGTCTCTAGAAAGGTATCAAAGTGGTCCTTGCATAAAGTAAGCTTGGTGTGCTGTACTTGTACGAAATATTATCCAATTCGATCACCGTTGAGGTGATCCATCACAAGTGCTTCCCCTTCTCTTTCTACCACCCGTCCCTTTTGCCCACGCTTTGACTACCACTCGATCTGTCCCACATCCTCCCACTGTCATGCATCGCCTTGCGCCTCCCTGTGCATATTCCCAACAAGGAGCCAATTTTGTAATGTCTTTACCGCATAGCTTCTAAATTAAAAAGACCAAACCGGAGGCAGAAGGCAGAGTGCTAAAATAAGGAGCCAATTTGTGTGAAAAGTCGCTAATAAATGCCAAATAAATACAGATAGTTTACATTCTTTAAAAGCATTGCAAGGCAAAAACCACTCGCCTTTGTGAATGACCTGCATATGCTGCTTAAAAATAACACGATTAGGGCATCTCATACAGCACTCAGTACAATAAAAAACCATGTTAAGGAAAGTCTGTTTTGGCGACTCATTCTTTAAGCTGGAGATAATCAGGTACGGCAGTGAGTGAAGACCTTTCGATACCCTTGGACATCTTCATCATTACCCCGTTTCATAGGTAGTAGACACAGGCCGTTCGGTTCAATGGAATAAAAACCCTATCAGCTTGCCCCGCCTTGTGGGTTCCTGATAAGAATTTTTCAACTTGGAGTATTTTCAACAAAAAAACTACGATTACGAGAAGATTTAAATATATTTGACCGATCTTACAAAAGTTGAGTTTTGCTTCCCCGAACCTCCGCTCAGCAGAGACAAATTATTTACTCTCTAAACTTCGGCTCCTACCCCTCATTCCTCTATAAGGCCTCTTTGTGAAATTTTAAGAGACCGTTGCTGTTTTGCGAGAATTAATGAATTTTTATGCCTTGGACCCAGTAAGCTTGATAATGCATTGCATTCTGGTGTAGCCGTGCATGACCAGCTACTCGCGGATCTGACCTATGAATTGAGTCAATGCCACCCTTTACAACACTGCTGATTCCGGCAACTAATTAATTAAACATACAGTCACACAAACTTCCCATCCATCTCTACACGATCCTTTTGATCGCTTTGGGCGCCTGCACCGACTAGCTCTACTGATTACACAGCCATCCTATGCGAGCATTCATGCTGCAACTATCAAAATAACTGCTTTGTATCCATGCAATTCAGTGGTACCGAATGGAATATTCAAGGCAAAAAATAGTATGTCTATTAATATGGAGCATAGTACATTCAAATAGAGGCCTTTTACGACCGTATTTCGGTGGTAGGTTAACAATTTTTGGTATGTAAGCACGATTTATTCTGGAAAGCAAAATCTTGCTGTCTTCAAAAAAGGCAAATAGGCAATTGTTTGAAGAGACCCAGAAAATAGTTGCCAAAATTAACTTCAATCCAAATTTTGTAAGGGGGCTGCATTTGATTGGGCGTAAAACGGAACTCAATACTTCTCCAACACCTTCACGTTGAGCTGATTTTCCACCATGTGCAACTGAGCATTCTAAACAATATATGCTTTGGAGCCGCTCAGCTACTCATATAAATTCGATTGCTGAAATCCAGTTAAACGTATTTACTAGTCATCTAGGGGTGAACAAGATAATCACCTGTAAACGGATTGGTTTCAACCGTCCGATACAAAAATTGACTTACTTTTGCCTTCCACAGAATGGATAATTGAACCGTTGTTGGCATATTTGTCGTAAAATCATCGCTGTAAGTGATTGTGACACAACGCCTTTCATGAGCTCACGAACGAATAATGATGTGACCACGGGGTTTCTCACTTCATGACTGCTTCTGCAGGTGAACATCTGTGCATCAAGAATTAGCAAACCGTTTGCATTTTAAACAGACGCAGCAGTCTGCAAAGCATGTCAACCCACGCAAATGGTAGGCGCAGCGACTGTCCACGAACATTTGATTTGCACTCTCAAAATGCTCTCGGTGGTGGATGCATTCCCCTTTTTTTTAAGTTGGACAAGCCCTTGGGTCCACGTAAGTGTTACTTTCACTCGTAGGCATGAATGCCACTCGATGGTAGTAGACAATCACTCTCTTCGTGAATCAGTTGCACACAATCCTCATAGTACGACTGCCTTACCACTTCGCGAAGATTTCAAGAAGATTGTTGCTATCCAGACGATTTATTCAACACCACTGTTACTTGCATTCTACCAGCGGCTCCTTCGATGCCGCATTCAAGAAACTTAGTTGCTCCATACATGGTGGGCTCTTCATATTACCTGTAGGAATTAAAGCAAACTGATATGGCCTACTGCTTGTAGAAGCAATTTTGTACCAATTTGAAGGAGCACAGACGCTAATTCTGTACCGCTACCCTCTGCACTGAGAACAAGTAATTGAGCATTATTGCTAAATTTTCAGGTAAATGCAGTGCCGATGACAAGAATAGAGTGTTCAAGCTGCTCAGTGGTAAGTCACTTATAGATTTCATTGAGATTGTGCCATTAATTTGCCCAAGATTCTTCCGAAAATATATAAAATATGTTGTGAGGTATAGAGGGCAGTATAAATCCATCTATCATTTTGTGCGAATAGTTACGTGTAACCTTCTTATTTATTTGAAGTAGGGACATTAGTTTGTTCAAGCTTTAGCTTGAATTCACTCAGCGATTTTCCATACATCATGTGTTTGGGTTAAACATTTTTAAACTCTCATTGTTTTAATGAGAGGCCAAATGGCAGGTGGATCTGTTGGCAACAATTTCACTAATTAATGTCATTACGTGAAACGTTCGCGCTATGAAACCACCGATGTGGCGAATATACACTTCTTAAAATCGGAATATGTTTTAGGGTGTTTGTAGTGGTGGCGTTTTACATTTTTGACGACTACAACTGCCTACATCGTGGAGGCCCAGAAATGACATAATTGAAGGATCTTTTACTTGTCCACTATCAGGCAAGAAATTTATGTAAACTTGGTGCGATGGATTTAAACGTCCTTCTAGGTAGTGGAAGACTTCGATGGTATTGGCACCTTGAACTATGCCACATGCTTAATTGCGGGATCTTCACGCAAATTCTGAATAGTTGTAAAATGTATTAACCCGCTCTCATTTTGATTGCATATCAGCCGAGTTGAATCGTCAGTTCTTGCTCAAATTGGAGCGGATTTGCAAAAGCAGGCTGTAGACAACTGTATTTCTCACATGTGTCCCATGAAGAAACACATCTAATGATCCCTTCGCATTCGAAACCTTCTCGTCTTCACGAACTTCCTTCCATCCCATAATTTTAACAGCTTCAATTTGTGTTGTAGATCGCATTTATTTGAAATTGGGTGGTAGCGCGATTAAAACCCATGGATAAAAGTGTGCTAGATGCCTCCATCCAGAGGTCCCAACTAAGCACATAAAATTGAGGGAATTTCTACATCTGTAGGAATTACTTGTTGAGGTAAGCGGTAGTCCAACACTAAATGCGGAGAAAATGACGAAGAGTGATGTGCTACGCGACAAAGCCCGGTTTGTCTGCACACTTCATCCAATGCATTGGTTCAAACATTTGTTCATTAAAAGACCAATGAAGATAGCTCGATTACCAAAACTAAAACATAAACAAACACAGATCTTCTCGATGGTCTCCTGAAACACAGCATTCATTTCAAATGAACCTAATCGCGCACATGGATATATTTGTAGCTGCTGATTAGTAGGTAGTAGTTCGTAAATACTTTTAAGTGTTCAAAGGGCGAAATAGTCATAATAGATGCAAAATGAGCACAGTTGGTTAAAAGAGTTTGCACCTCATTAAGTCGAGTTGAAGTAAAAGCAGTTATATACCTACACATTTTATGACAGAAAAGGTTTTTATCTCATTCCTTTGAACACTTCCCTCCAAATAGCTGTAAATTAAGACAGAGTTGATAAACGCAAACAGCCAGCATTAATCAAGTGTGGTAACTGAAGTTGGACGCACTAAAATGACAGAAACGATAGTGCCGTTTCAGTTCCCTCGACGTTGTTAGCACTTCAAAGCATTCCATGCAGTAAAAGCGTACTACGGAAGGCTCTGTATGTTGAGCTGCAAAATATAGCAACAAGGCACAAATTCAGAAGAAGTCATAGCCTACTAAGCTAGAGTATAACAACATTAAGACAATCGAAGCAGAGCATCTACAAACTCACTAATATGTGCTTCAATAAAGTGAGATAGAAGTGGGTTAAATCTCTCGAAGTAAAGATCGCACACGGGACATTCAGTATGGTTTTCATCTGTTTTCGCAATTTGAAGTTAAGCCTTCGTCAACATTAACAAACAGGTGGGTGTGACAAAGAAAACTATAACACCTTTGAATTTTCCCACCTTTTTGATGCTGCAGTATCATGCCCAAAGTATCCATTGCTTTGAAGCAACATGGACATACAGCTGGTAGGCTTTCTAAAACATTGAAAAAATACTTCAAACATGCATGAACATAGCTAAAATCGTATGGTTGTTTATGAGGGTGCTTTAGTTCAAACGAAAGATTATTCACGTGATACTTGATTGTTTGAGCAACTGCACTAAAAGTCCGTACCCACCGTGATGGGCGTGCACCATGTGTGCTCGGTATAGAATGCTGTTGGCGTGCTTAGCGGAGCATATTAAGCAGCTGTAGGTGTCCATTTCGGCAGACAGCAAGATGAGGTGTGTGTGCGTTTAGTGACACCTGTTCTCAGGTTCGGACGTGAGTAAAACGCCACAGATTACTAGTCGCACAAATTTGATGGAAGTGTTGCATAGTCTACCAATTGGGTCGGACTAAGAATGTTGAACTTGCGTTTTAGCTTTCGCTCTCTTTGAGGCTGGTTGAAAGATGCCTATAATCAACTGATTGTCCCACTAGTTTTATCCTAAATAGATCAGCCCAACAGGAAAATAACTTCAGGGAAATTTAATGCCGAGCGAATGTCTGATTTGAACGATAAACCGCTGTATTTTGCAGATCGAGATTTTGTTTTTTTATTCCCGCCAATGTTCAGTGGCGTAGGGATTTGATGTGGATATTGGATAACAAAGCAAACCACTAACTGTTCTGATTCAGACCCTTAAAAGCCGCTTTAATCCATGTCTAAAGAAACAGCTGCCTTTCGTGGTCTTCTAGAGAAGCAAGTGGACCAGCCTGGTAATTATACTGCTAGCAGGCCCTATGCTTGCGCCTCTTCCAATCTATGTCTCTGTTTTCCACCTTTTCTCCTTTTTCTAGCGTGAACTACTCTTTAACTAGAAAGGCTTGACCACAGCTCGACGGTAAAGGATCTTAAGTATGTAATGTTCTCGGACACCAGCGTTTGTAACCCAGGGCCTCCTCATCCAGACTGAGATTAACTCGATAGTGTGAATTGATGATTCTATATCGACAATCATATAAATGCGACTTTCATTTTGAATCTTAGGCGCTGTCCTTTATGTAATATGCTTGGTAAATAGCCTTACTTAGTGGAGAATGAGGCAGCATAAGTTATGGTCACCTTTTAAAGCGTTATTCTTAACTGGTTTATCGTTGTTGTGAAACGGAATGTGCTTGGATGACATGAAGCCTCTTCAAGCCTAAACTGTTGCACCATGTGACCTGATGCTTCTTTCGAGAGGACCATATCAACTCCAAGAATAAAAACAAGTAATGTGTGCCATTTTGGCGGCAACATGTGTGCAAAATCTCACCTCTATAATGGTTAAGGCTGCTTCCTGCAATATTGTTTTTAAAAAGCTGGAGTGCCGCTTCTAAACTGCTGCAAGAATTTTGGAACGTACACTTACAAATCTCACTGAGCTATCTCAAGTACGCTTTAATATTCTTGGTTTGCGTTTTGTTCTTAGTCCAAATTGCCTTTGCTAAAAAAACAATCGAATGAGTCACTTGAAGCCTTTGTCTAAATGTTATCGCGATCTCGTGAAATGGCTTCTGACCCAAATGCACTTGAATCGCCTCAGGTCACTTCGAAGCACCTTTTAAGCTCCCATACATGAGCGTTTCATTAGTTCAGCATTCTACACGACTTTGCACGTTTAGTTAAAAACTATGTATGGGGTTTGTGGCGTCCTGAGACTTCCTTGAAAGCGAAAGAAGACATAATGCTAGTGCTGAATGCATATTTTCATCGAGCGGAGGGAACAGCGCTGCTGGCATGGTCTGGAGGTCAGCACACACGGCTTGGACAATTTGGCCAACCAAGTGGCCGCAACCCAAACCGGTAGTCAAACAAGCGAAGCATTACAGGGTTGCATAACATATTCTTAAGGGGTGTTACATCAAGTCATCCCTTACTTCGTGACAAATACAAACTACACCATACCTTTAAATAATCAACGTTGAGGAGTGGAAAGGACTTAAAGAGGACGTGAGTGTTTCGAATGCAGAGGGATAAATGAAGATGCTATTCCATAAAAACACGTATGAGAAATGCAGTTGCCTGCTGCTTACTTCCGTAAATTCTTTATAATTTGAGTAGCAACCGATGAGTTAACTTCGGCTGACATGCATTCAAAATGAGGTAAGGTTGGCATATTTCACACAACTAAGCACAACTACCTATTAAGACTTTCTAATCCACTACGCCAAGTTCACCTACAACTGGAGCCACATAGGGGCAAAGTAAAAGGCACTTGCATTATGCCAATTCTGGATTTGCACAATGAACACATTTTTGACACCACATTCATAAAGGCAAGTCGTCGATGTAAATGCTACATCTCATATACATTTCCTGACCTTTAGAAGCGTCTATTAGCCGTCTTGGGGGTTCGACCGTGCAAAAATTTCATGCAATGACATCAGCTGGCAAAATTTGTTGTCATCTGGCCGCGCTTTGGAATAAGACGAGGCTAACAATGTTTCACTTGAACATCTTGAGCAGTCACATAGCTTTTCAGATGATTATTGTGTAAACCACCGAATGGGAAATGACGCAAGCGAATTAGTTGCTTTTTTTCGGACGTCCAGGTCAAGGTCGCGTGGGCGAGTAGTTTGAAGTACTAAGTAGGGGAAATGGAACCAAAACATACACTGTGAAATTTGACAATGCATAATCCGTCCAGATGTACCCGCGAATAGAAATGCTTATAAAATAGCTCTTATTCTTGATGATTTTGAGTGAGAAACCACAGGCCAGTCATGAAGTCTCTTCTCACGTTCCTTACAATGAAAAATAGAGCATTACTTCATCAATTCAGCACTCTTGTACTTTTTATGCGCCAACCTCTGGAAATTGGCACCCAGTATGAAAATGCATTATCTAAAACAGGTGGCTTGTTCAACAGATCTCGCAGCAGGGCAAAATCGGATGATTTGAAACGCTTCAGTAGCTCGTCAATGAAGGGCACTGCTGTAGCGCAAGGCTCTGAGTCTCTTCTTCGGAACCAGAATAGCAGCCAATGCACTACTGAGCACAGCAGGTTAGTATCTGACTGCGTGTACTGGATGCCTTGCTACCAAGCGCCCGTGTAGTCAAGCCCATGTTTAAGGAAACAATCAAGATATTGCAAGGAAGCTAGTAGTCACCGTGACTGTCCTGTAAAAAAGTCCATCAAATAGTATATGTTGAATTTGAAAGTTGGCCAGATGTGCATTAGCTGAGAGGTGAACAAGTTGTGTAATTAACTGGTTGTTTGACACCAGATTTCGGTTGCGAGCTCTTGGTTGGCCATGCTGCCTCTGCCACAAGAGATGGTCTCAAGGCCGTGACCACCTGATGCAATTCCCTTCTGTTCGCCGGGTATAACTGTTCTGCCAGGACATTATTCTTCTTCCATCACCACAGAGTTTAAAGACTTCAGAATAGACTTCATTTCATAGACATACTTTTCATAGAGGGGTCTGCCCATTCAAGGCACAAGGAAGTGCTGATTTAAAGGCATACCACTAATGCTACCTAAATTTGAGTAAGTAGTACTGCTGCGGCCCCTATTTATACCTTAGTGTTCGAAGGATTTTTTGCTAAATTATGGCATAAGGGAGGCATTTTTACGCTTCCATCGCAGGGTGATCACGGAGGACCCCGGTTTTGCAGTACCTTGCCCTGCTTGGTCCACTTACTAACTAATTTTGAATTCTTGCCTTTTTACGATTTGTTGTAGCTCAAGCAGTGGAACATTCTAGAGTACGCTTTTTCTGCACAAAATGCTTTAGGGACCATTCGACGTGAAGGGTATTGAAAGGCACTTCCGTTCACATCGTCCTGGTGCGTCCTGCTTCATTTATCAACTCGACCCATTTAGGTGATAACATTTTATAAAAAAGTGAAGTATTTATGTATTAGTTATGCTTATTACTGAAGTCACATTGCAAGAGACCCTACAGGTCTGAAGAAGCGCTGATATCAGGTAATGACTCGCACAATCAGCTGGCTTCAAACTCAACCCATCTACTGAGTCAATGCTACCTTTTGCAATACTACCAACCATGGTAACCAATCGGCTGGAGATGCAGTCACAGGGGTTCCTCACCAGTCTCTACAAGACCCTTATTTGATGTTTATGGCATCTACCTTAGTTGGCTCGATTACTAACGCAGCCATCCTGCCCGTGCGCTATTAGTGCAACTGTCGGCACTGTTGCTCTGCATCCATTTACTCCAGCACCATCAAATGGTTAACTTAAGGTAGTGAATAATGTGGATCTAGTCATTGACATTTAGCGTGCTACAATAAAACCGAGGCCTTCCGCGACCATCTTGCGATGGTGGTACAAAATGCCTATCTAGTATGGTAATCCAGCTGACATCTTCCGAACATTCTAGCACCAAATAAAACCAAAGCTGGACTCCTTGCGGCCACTTAAAAGGCAAAACAGGCAATCATTTGGTGTAGTTTTAGAAGGTGGATCCCCAGCGGACATTCATTTTAAGGCTAGTTTTGGCTCAACTGCTGCTATGTGACTTGGAACTCATTATCATGCTGTGCCTCATTTCTACCGGTGACTGTGTGTTCAAAACAGAATATGCATTTAAGCCATCCGACTCTCCATATGGGATTCATCGTCACAAAATCGGGCACCTTATGTATCAATCGCCTGAAGGAGTTTAGTGCGACCATTTAAAAATACTTTAAACTAAACTGTCTACCAGAAAGGTCAACTCACCTTTGCAACGATGAAAGACTTTAGTAGTGTAATCTGAAGACATTCATTTTGCTTTCCATTTCCACATTTTGACAAGGTTTGACCAATATTATTTCGAATAAATATATGCACATACATATATATACATAAAGAGATAATGTTGTGTATGCAGAAGAAACAAATTAGTTGATACGATAACTGCTTTGCCAGGTTCATTGGACGATTTAAAAATAGGTGCTATTGCGCTGCTCCAATGTGAACAAACTTACAGATGTTTTCTTTTTTAACTGAGGAAGTGAAAACAGCTCAATCCTAAAAAAACGAGTTTTTCGCCCCCATTAATGCGAAGGTAGTTTTGACGTGGAGGTATTGTAGGTGCATTCGCCATGGTATCGGCTGTGGATGCCAGCATTGCAAGTGCACACAACCGACCGGCAAGGCAGTCAGATACGACTGTTCATGCGTCAAGGCTTTAGCAGTCGGCATCATGGTGGGATTTTTTAAGGAAAAAGCTGAATGTCGAAACGCCGTAATGTGTGGGGAAAATCGTGAGAACTTCATTCAAGGCGCCCTTAGTATTTGGAAAAGAAGTAGTCAATATGGAAAAGAAACCGTTTAAAGGCATCATTTGGCAGTTATTTAAGATGAGCTTGCCATTCATCCAGTTGCGATGATTCATCTATAATGTTCCACTTTTCCACTTACCCTCCTTCGTCCCTATCGCCTCTTTTCTACAATCATTCACCCCGCCACCCAATCAAATCGTTATTGGGAGGGAGAGCGTATACACATTTGATTTAGCTTCTCAATTTTAATTGTTCTAGCATTAAAGATGCATCCAAACAATGCAAATTACCCGTGTTGACTTGTCGCACAGTGCCTCTATGTGGTGATCATTAGTAAAAGACTTCACCTTTCTACATGCTGCTGATGTCTGGCATGATTGTTTACGCAGCCGTCTGCCAAACATGCTAATTTACACAAATGAGAGGCGTCGCATGTAGTCATGGCCAAATGGTCTGCGCCCCCACAGTGCCCCCTACCCCCCAGTAATTGATGGCGTCTATATTTGCTGTTTGACGTGTATGACCAAAAGCCTCAAGTCCAAATGCACACATTCCGATACAAACTAATTTGATTGGAATACAATGAGGCGGACATTCCCCAAATGAAACATACCTTGATCTTCAAGTGGACTTCACACCATCTTTAAAGGAACAAGAAGTCGAAACATAATTTTATAGGTTCTCTGTACTTAGAAAGCTGATGGATGAAACGTTTCTAGCTACACATGTGACCAGTGATTTCTAGCGCTTTAATCACATTTGAAGCTGAGGACAGATCTGGCTATGCTCTGCATGGCATCAACACCCTTAGTTCCACTATTGTGCTCTGTGCAGCACACACTTTTAAAAACGCTTAAATCAAGCCCTTGCCAGATCGCTTTCAGTATACAATCGAGTGAATCAACTTAATCAAACGGGCTTGTAAAATTCAAGGTCCACTGAAACACTGATTTGCAAATGAAATTTGATCATGCTCACGTATCAAGCTCAAACAAATCGTTTAAAAGAGTGATCGTAACTGTTCCTTCTTTTGCAGAAGTATTACCTAGGTTATCGTAGCACCTTAGAGCCGTGGAGGCATTGGTGTATGTGAGTAAGGTCAGACCAAGTTATGGCCCCAAAAACTAATTACTGTGAGTTAAAAATTACTGGAACATCAAAATATGGCTTGTTTAAATGATGGCCTAAGTCGTTGACCAAAGTGAATCGAAAGCTATTCAGATGAATTTCATTCGTAGATTCTCTTTGAAATGAATACTTTCCGCTGTCGTCTTTGTAGCGAAAGGTTCCCATATTTTTCTTTGTTACTTCGACATGCTCGAACTTATCACCCGGGTAAGGAAATCTGCCCTCAGTGTTTGTTTATGCACAAGTTCGTTTCATTTGTCCAGTGTGCCTCCTGATGTGTCCAACCACAGGTTACCTCTTTATTCATCAGTACCGTAAGCTAGTTCTGAATTGAGCATTTTGCGTTCTTCTGGCTTAATTTGGAAAGACGATTTTAATGGATCATTGGCATTCTCTTCGATTTAGATATGCGACATTACAGATGTGGTGTGTGCACACTGGCCTATTCACGGTTTTCGCTGCTGCGAGATCACTTTTTGGCAAGGCATTTCAGTGAGTTTGCATCTGTGTAAAAACAATACAAAATTGCCGTGTCAATGGAGTCGAAATGCAAAGCGTCACTGTTTTGCGTATTTAGTGTACTTTGCATTGCCAAGAGGTCCGCAATACGAGTGCTCGGAGTGTCAGTGCGTGTTCAGCATGTGGCAATCATACAGAGATCACTTTTTCTCAGCTCATAGAGGTGCGTCACTTCCGGCAAATAGGTTTGCAGAAAGCATTTTGACTACTGTCTTACATTTGCTTCTATTTAGATGTTTGGAACATTGTGTTTGTTGAATGAGAAGCTGTGTGGAGCTTTTTGCTATCAAAACAGAGATGAGTGGACACGCACTCTTCGAACGCACTGCACGCTCCAAAGTTTGGCCATCATAAAGAGCCCATGATTGCTATTTTTTGATCAGTCGGCACACTTTTACTGTACCCTGTAATGGCACCATGTATAATGCACTACCTCTAGCATTTAAATGTTGAGAAATATAGCTTACAGTTGCACAAATCTTTTGGAAGAGACGTAGGCACATTCGTTCTTTAACATTCTCTTCGGATTTCTCGTAAGCTTAAGCGTGGATGTAGGTTTTCATTAAAGAAAATTGAAAAACCTAATATGTAGTGCAGTTTCATTGTTGTTGTTGCCATTCAATGATCAGCAGCATTTTTGTGATATGTCAACGGTAATGACCAATACATGGTCACCGAAATACTTGTAATGTTGAATTTCGAAAACACAATAGAGGCTGTTTCCTTCCTGATGTAAGTCTTAAGGTTTGCCATAAATTGCGAGCAGTGAATTGTTTAAAATTGTGGCCATGCATTTTTATGAATACTTGCTAAAGCAAAGAAAATTTAGCTCGTATTTGGGAAATTCTTTTGCCTTCGGTACGCGTATTTTTAGGGACCACATAATTTAACTTGTGGGAGATGCCTATTTTTATGTGCCAACTGTAGGCATTGCAATTTTAGTTGTTTTCCCAACCGTGCGACATTAAAGCCTAAGCACTTTTTGAGTAAGCCCTATTTTTATGCCCTGAAACCACGTAGATGTGAAAAGCGATGAAGATGTTTTACTAATGAATTCATGAGGCTAGAAGTGCAATGAACTGAGCGAAAGAATAGCGTGTGTTGCGATGCCAACTGCAAGTTATTTATCATTAATATTTTAATCAGTGGTTGTTCTAGAAGAAAAGTGAACGATAGATATTAGGAGTTTGCATATTTCGCTGGGCTCATGTCAGTGCCCAAATTTTCAAAGCTTTGACCTATTGTCTCGTCAGTGCAGAGTTGTTGCAGAAGCGAGTGCTTGTGATGTTCCGCTTCACCGGCTGGCGGGGACACAGTCAATTGCCATAAACATAAAATACTATTCAGGGCTTCCTTTTGTCTGCATACTCCTTCCACCACTTACTGGCATCTATTTTCTTTTTCTGCTCTCTTTTCTGCTTGTTTTATTACCCAGCAACTCTTTCGAATTTGTTAAAGTAAGTGCGTAGGTGTGTGTGGATTCTTTAACACCAGTAAAATGAGCACATGCGTGTTAATGTGTGCGTGCGTTTTGTGTCAGTAACAAAGCGCATATAAACCAAAAAAAATTGTTTTAATAAAAGTGGAAGCAACTACTTATACGTAACATTAGCGGATGCCCCGTAATTCGTGGGTTGAGAAAGTAAATACACATAAAATTATATATATTTACTGATTCCGTATAAGACACGTATGCATACGTAAAAATGAAAATAATGTGTTAGAATAAGTGCATAGACACATGATTTTTGACGAATGGCAGTTCATCAGGCAAACGAAATAAATATGTAAGCTTCTACATTTGTTAGTACATTAATAGATGATACCAAATTAATCAAAATTAGCCGCTTGATCCTAAGGCATAGGGTTGGATATGAAAAGAAGCGAAAAAAACAACGTGTGAAAATGCGCATGTATATGGCCGAATAAAATTTTAAAGAGCAAAAATAAGAAAATCCACCAAAGTATTAGGTATTAGACAAAGGGAACC